>CM042392.1:36588358-36843358 GCA_023634145.1 Thymallus thymallus
AGATAGATAGATAGATAGATAGATAGATAGATAGATAGATAGATAGATAGATAGATAGATAGATAGATAGATAGATAGATAGATAGATAGATAGATAGATAGATAGATAGATAGATAGATAGATAGATAGGTACTTTATTGATCCCCGGGGGGGAAATTTCATTGTCAAGCAGCTACAACAAAACACAGGGCAGGTGCAAAATGCCACAACGAAAGTACACAAAAGACAGATACACGGTACATGATACATAGAGCGGCGGTATGAAAAAGTATAGAAATACAAGATATCTGGAGTGCAAAAAAAAAGCTATAAAAGGACATTGCATAGTATGGGTGGTTGGCTGAATATGTACACTATACGTTGGTGGATGTTGGATGGTTAACTATACTATACAGGTCGATGGCAGAGAAATACTTCAGTAGCTAAAAATGCGTATGATATGAGCGAGGGTAATAATAGTTTACTTAATAGACAGACTGGCTAAATGAACAGGTAAGTGAAAATGTTGCATGGTTAAATTAGCTGTACAGTTAGGTATACAGTTATATTTACAGATAAGTGAATACTTGCATGGTTACATTAACTGACAGGAAGAGATACTTTAATAGCTAAATGTGTGTATGATATCATTTGGGGTAATAATAGTAATTCCCTTAAAATACAGTCCTTAGTGCGCAGGGTTTAATTACAGACAACTGCACTTATTGCACATTCGATATACTAAAAGCAATAAAAAAAGATACAACTGACAGGATACTAATATGCATTCCTGAGTGAATGACTACGTCCAATAATTACTTACAATATTGCATGTGATATAATATAACAACTGTACATGAGTATGTATATACAGACCTGTATGAATAAATAGGTCCTGAGTGGATGAGTGCTGACGGACCAGAGTTACTGTATAACTGTCCTGTCCTGTATAACTGTCCTGTATAACTGTCCTGTATAACTGTCCTGTATAACTGTCCTGTATAACTGTCCTGTATAACTGTCCTGTATAACTGTCCTGTATAACTGTCCTGTACAACTGTCCTGTATAACTGTCCTGTATAACTGTCCTGTATAACTGTCCTGTATAACTGTCCTGTACAACTGTCCTGTATAACTGTCCTGTATAACTGTCCTGTATAACTGTCCTGATAAACGCCACTCAACCCACTGTTGTCAGACTGTATAATAACTGTAGTTCTTAAATTGTTTTTTTTGTATCGTAATCTGTTTCCAGGAGATCCGCTCAGCCCAGCGGATGGCTAAAACCTACTCCTCCGTTCCCCAGATGTGGTCTAAGTGTCTGCTGCGTCACTGCTACGGCCTGTGGTTCATATGCCTGCCAGCCTACACCAGTGCATGCCACTCCAAGGTGAGGGCACTACGCATGGCCTACGACGTCCTCAGGAAGATGCAGGACAAGAAGCTGCAGGCACCTGATGAGGTAGGAAACAATATTAAAAGATTCTTGCAGCATCCCAATAATCAATCCTTTCTCCCCTTTTGGATTTACAAGGAAAGGGAAACTCAGTCTACCAATCCAATGCTTTGAAATGAGTGAGTGAAGGAGAAAGGACAGCTTTACTGAGACACAAGTAGCCTGTGTACAAACTCATTTTGTGGGTTAATTGTTGAACATTGTGATTTCATTGTGCATACCTCCTCTCCAGTTGTCCTACAGGGTGCTGATGTCGTCTCTGTTCTAGGTGTGTTACCGGGTGTTGATGCAGCTATGTGGACAGTACAGCCAGCCTGTCCTGGCGGTCAGAGTTCTGTTTGAGATGAAGAAGGCTGGAGTTCATCCCAACGCCATCACCTATGGTTACTACAACAAGGTGAGTTCATACCAACGCCATAACCTATGGTTACTACAACAAGGTGAGTTCATACCAACGCCATCACCTATGGTTACTACAACAAGGTGAGTTCATACCAACGCCATAACCTATGGTTACTACAACAAGGTGAGTTCATACCAACGCCATAACCTATGGTTACTACAACAAGGTGAGTTCATACCAACGCCATAACCTATGGTTACTACAACAAGGTGAGTTCATACCAACGCCATAACCTATGGTTACTACAACAAGGTGAGTGCTGCTGATGAAGGAATGACAATATATGATGTGTGCTTGATTGATTCATGGATTGATTGATTGGTTCAAGGCGGTGTTGGAGAGCACGTGGCCGTCCAGTACTAGAGGCGGCTACTTCTTGTGGGCCAAGCTGAGGAACGTGGTCCTGGGGGTGGGACAGTTCAAACAGCTGGGACGGAAACAGACGGCCCAGAACCACAACCAGGGACAGAACCAAACCCAGAGCAGAGATACACAGCTATCAGGTAAATCCATCTTCCTCTCCAGTTACACAGAACGTACACAGTCCTGAGCCGATGGCACATCTAATAGTAAGGGACTGATCACAGTAGGGCCGGGCGATATGGACAAAACATAATATCACAGTATTTAAAGATAATTGGACAGTATTATGGTATTTGACATTATGTTATGTTTTGTAATAATAACAGTTGTAAGTGTGCTGTATGAGCAGTGACCCTGGGTGGCATCACATTCACTCTGAGGGATGTAATGGGTCTTTCTCCATCACATTCACTCTGAGGGATGTAATGGGTCTTTCTCCATCACATTCACTCTGAGGGATGTAATGGGTCTTTCTCCATCACATTCACTCTGAGGGATGTAATGGGTCTTTCTCCATCACATTCACTCTGAGGGATGTAATGGGTCTTTCTCCATCACATTCACTCTGAGGGATGTAATGGGTCTTTCTCCATCACATTCACTCTGAGGGATGTAATGGGTCTTTCTCCATCACATTCACTCTGAGGGATGTAATGGGTCTTTCTCCATCACATTCACTCTGAGGGATGTAATGGGTCTTTCTCCATCACATTCACTCTGAGGGATGTAATGGGTCTTTCTCCATCACATTCACTCTGAGGGATGTAATGGGTCTTTCTCCATCACATTCACTCTGAGGGATGTAATGGGTCTTTCTCCATCACATTCACTCTGAGGGATGTAATGGGTCTTTCTCCATCACATTCACTCTGAGGCATGTAATGGGTCTTTCTCCATCACATTCACTCTGAGGGATGTAATGGGTCTTTCTCCATCACATTCACTCTGAGGGATTCAATGGGTCTTTCTCCATCACATTGTTTTATACTGTTCAATTCAACTTCAACCCAAAATAATTTTCTGCATTTCCTGCATTCATTTGAGATGATTTCCACACTGCCACGTAGGACTGCACTATAAGGGCAAACTATCTAGGCCTTCCTTTTAACCTAATGTTGTGATTTGGAGCAAAACACTTGGAATCATGGGAATAGAATGACTATTCTAATTCTATAGTTAGAATATAATAATGGGAACTTTGAATACAGTGTTGTTGACATGACAACGCCAGGGAGGAGTTATTGTGACAGGGTAGGAAGCAAAGTGGTTCTTAGGGGACCCTAATAATCTTTGGCTACATTGAATGTTTCTCTTAGCTTTAAAAAAAGAAATATATATATATTTTTATTTTTTATTTAACCTTTATTTAACTAGGCAACTGAGTTAAGAACAAATTCTTATTTACAATGACGGCCTACCCACGGCCAAACGCTGGGCCAATTGTGCACCGCCCTATGGGACTCTCAATCATGGCCGGATGTGATACAGCCTGGATTCAAACCAGGGACTGTAATGATGTCTCTTGCACTGAGATGCAGTGCCTTAGACCACGGCGCCACTCGGGAGCCCAATGTAACTAACATATTCATGCTTTGTGTATTCCTCTTTGATTTAGAAGAGACTGTTGCACAAACAACGTGCTGATATAGGTCTACTCCATCACTGGTACACGACATGACCAAAAGTATGTGGACACCTGCTCGTCCAACATCTCATTCCAAAATCATGGGCATTAATATGGAGTTGGTCCCCCCTTTGTTGCTATAACAACCTCCACTCTTCTGGGAAGGCTTTCCACTAGATGGTGGAACATTGCTGCAGGGACTTGCTTCCATTCAGCCACAAGCATTAGTGAGGTCCAGCACTGATGTTGGGCGATTAGGCCTGTCTCGCAGTCAGCGTTCCAATTCATCCCAAAGGTGTTCGATAGGGTTGAGGTCAGGACTCTGTGCAGGCCAGTCAAGTTCCACACCGATCTGGACAAACCATTTCTGTATAGACCTCGCTTTGTGCATGGGGGCATTGTCATGCTGAAACAGGAAAGGGCCTTCCCCAAACTGTTGCCACAAAGTTGGAAGCACAGAATCGTCTAAAATGTCATTGTAGCGTTTCCACTGCTCCAGAGTCCAATGGTGGCAAGTTTACTCCAGCCAACCATTGGCATTGCGCATAGTAATCTTAGGCTTGTGTGTGGCTGCTCGGCCGTGGAAACCCATTTCATTAAGCTCCCCACGAACAGTTATTGTGCTGACGTTGCTTCCAGAGGCAGTTTGGAACGCGGTAGTGAGTGTTGCACAGTTGATTTTTACACACTACGACCTTCAGCACTCTCCGGTCCCGTTCTGTGAGTTTGTGTGGCCTCCCACTTCACAGCTGAGCCGTTGTTGCTCCTAGACGATTCCACTTCACAATAACAGCACTTACAGTTGACCGGGGCAGCTCTAGCAGGGTAGAAATTTATGGCTTGTTGGAATGGTGGCATCCTATGACGGTGCCACGTTGAAAGTCACTGAGCTCTTCAGTAAGGCCATTCTACTGCCAATGTTTGTCTATGGAGATTGCATGGCTGTGTCCTGTCAGCAACGGGTGTGGCTGAAATAACAGATTCCATTCATTTGAAGGGGCGTCCACTTCCTTCTGTATATATAGTGTATTATCAGGCTGATATATAGTGTATTATCAGGCTGATAAATAGTGTATTATCAGGCTGATATATAGTGTATTATCAGGCTGATAAATAGTGTATTATCAGGCTGGTATATAGTGTATTATCAGGCTGATACATAGTGTATTATCAGGCTGATATATAGTGTATTATCAGGCTGATATATAGTGTATTATCAAGCTGATATATATTGTATTATCAGGCTGATATATAGTGTATTATCAGGCTGTAGAGCTATATAACCTAGTGTCTCCTGGTCCAGGAACAACATGCAGACTGAACCTAGTGTCTCCTGGTCCAGGAACAACATGCAGACTGAACCTAGTGTCTCGTGGTCCAGGAACAACATGCAGACTGAACCTAGTGTCTCCTGGTCCAGGAACAACATGCAGACTGAACCTAGTGTCTCCTGGTCCAGGAACAACATGCAGACTGAACCTAGTGTCTCGTGGTCCAGGAACAACATGCAGACTGAACCTAGTGTCTCCTGGTCCAGGAACAACATGCCGACTTAACCTAGTGTCTCCTGGTCCAGGAACAACATGCAGACTGAACCTAGTGTCTCCTGGTCCAGGAACAACATGCAGACTGAACCTCGTGTCTCCTGGTCTAGGAACAACATGCAGACTGAACCTAGTGTCTTCTGGTCCAGGAACAACATGCAGACTGAACCTAGTGTCTCCTGGTCCAGGAACAACATGCAGACTGAACCTAGTGTCTCGTGGTCCAGGAACAACATGCAGACTGAACCTAGTGTCTCCTGGTCCAGGAACAACATGCAGACTGAACCTAGTGTCTCCTGGTCCAGGAACAACATGCAGACTGAACCTAGTGTCTCCTGGTCCAGGAACAACATGCAGACTGAACCTAGTGTCTCCTGGTCCAGGAACAACATGCAGACTGAACCTAGTGTCTCCTGGTCCAGGAACAACATGCAGACTGAACCTAGTGTCTCATGGTCCAGGAACAACATGCAGACTGAACCTCGTGTCTCCTGGTCCAGGAACAACATGCAGACTGAACCTAGTGTCTCGTGGTCCAGGAACAACATGCAGACTGAACCTAGTGTCTCCTGGTCCAGGAACAACATGCAGACTGAACCTCGTGTCTCCTGGTCCAGGAACAACATGCAGACTGAACCTAGTGTCTTCTGGTCCAGGAACAACATGCAGACTGAACCTAGTGTCTCCTGGTCCAGGAACAACATGCAGACTGAACCTAGTGTCTCCTGGTCCAGGAACAACATGCAGACTGAACCTAGTGTCTCCTGGTCCAGGAACAACATGCAGACTGAACCTAGTGTCTCCTGGTCCAGGAACAACATGCAGACTGAACCTAGTGTCTCGTGGTCCAGGAACAACATGCAGACTGAACCTCGTGTCTCCTGGTCCAGGAACAACATGCAGACTGAACCTAGTGTCTCGTGGTCCAGGAACAACATGCAGACTGAACCTAGTGTCTCGTGGTCCAGGAACAACATGCAGACTGAACCTAGTGTCTCGTGGTCCAGGAACAACATGCAGACTGAACCTCGTGTCTCCTGGTCCAGGAACAACATGCAGACTGAACCTAGTGTCTCCTGGTCCAGGAACAACATGCAGACTGAACCTAGTGTCTCGTGGTCCAGGAACAACATGCAGACTGATCCTAGTGTCTCGTGGTCCAGGAACAACATGCAGACTGAACCTAGTGTCTCCTGGTCCAGGAACAACATGCAGACTGAACCTAGTGTCTCCTGGTCCAGGAACAACATGCAGACTGAACCTAGTGTCTCCTGGTCCAGGAACAACATGCAGACTGAACCTAGTGTCTCCTGGTCCAGGAACAACATGCAGACTGAACCTCGTGTCTCCTGGTCCAGGAACAACATGCAGACTGAATGCTAGTGTCTCCTGGTCCAGGAACAACATGCAGACTGAACCTAGTGTCTCCTGGTCCAGGAACAACATGCAGACTGAACCTAGTGTCTCCTGGTCCAGGAACAACATGCAGACTGAACCTCGTGTCTCCTGGTCCAGGAACAACATGCCGACTTAACCTAGTGTCTCCTGGTCCAGGAACAACATGCAGACTGAACCTAGTGTCTCCTGGTCCAGGAACAACATGCAGACTGAACCTCGTGTCTCCTGGTCTAGGAACAACATGCAGACTGAACCTAGTGTCTTCTGGTCCAGGAACAACATGCAGACTGAACCTAGTGTCTCCTGGTCCAGGAACAACATGCAGACTGAACCTAGTGTCTCGTGGTCCAGGAACAACATGTAGACTGAACCTAGTGTCTCCTGGTCCAGGAACAACATGCAGACTGAACCTAGTGTCTCCTGGTCCAGGAACAACATGCAGACTGAACCTAGTGTCTCCTGGTCCAGGAACAACATGCAGACTGAACCTAGTGTCTCCTGGTCCAGGAACAACATGCAGACTGAACCTAGTGTCTCCTGGTCCAGGAACAACATGCAGACTGAACCTAGTGTCTCCTGGTCCAGGAACAACATGCAGACTGAACCTCGTGTCTCCTGGTCCAGGAACAACATGCAGACTGAACCTAGTGTCTCGTGGTCCAGGAACAACATGCAGACTGAACCTAGTGTCTCCTGGTCCAGGAACAACATGCAGACTGAACCTTGTGTCTCCTGGTCCAGGAACAACATGCAGACTGAACCTAGTGTCTCCTGGTCCAGGAACAACATGCAGACTGAACCTAGTGTCTCCTGGTCCAGGAACAACATGCAGACTGAACCTAGTGTCTCCTGGTCCAGGAACAACATGCAGACTGAACCTAGTGTCTCGTGGTCCAGGAACAACATGCAGACTGAACCTCGTGTCTCCTGGTCCAGGAACAACATGCAGACTGAACCTAGTGTCTCGTGGTCCAGGAACAACATGCAGACTGAACCTAGTGTCTCGTGGTCCAGGAACAACATGCAGACTGAACCTAGTGTCTCGTGGTCCAGGAACAACATGCAGACTGAACCTCGTGTCTCCTGGTCCAGGAACAACATGCAGACTGAACCTAGTGTCTCGTGGTCCAGGAACAACATGCAGACTGAACCTCGTGTCTCCTGGTCTAGGAACAACATGCAGACTGAACCTAGTGTCTTCTGGTCCAGGAACAACATGCAGACTGAACCTAGTGTCTCCTGGTCCAGGAACAACATGCAGACTGAACCTAGTGTCTCGTGGTCCAGGAACAACATGCAGACTGATCCTAGTGTCTCGTGGTCCAGGAACAACATGCAGACTGAACCTAGTGTCTCCTGGTCCAGGAACAACATGCAGACTGAACCTAGTGTCTCCTGGTCCAGGAACAACATGCAGACTGAACCTAGTGTCTCCTGGTCCAGGAACAACATGCAGACTGAACCTAGTGTCTCCTGGTCCAGGAACAACATGCAGACTGAACCTCGTGTCTCCTGGTCCAGGAACAACATGCAGACTGAATGCTAGTGTCTCCTGGTCCAGGAACAACATGCAGACTGAACCTAGTGTCTCCTGGTCCAGGAACAACATGCAGACTGAACCTAGTGTCTCCTGGTCCAGGAACAACATGCAGACTGAACCTCGTGTCTCCTGGTCCAGGAACAACATGCAGACTGAATGCTAGTGTCTCCTGGTCCAGGAACAACTAATGCGCTCCTTGAGTGACAGGGGGCGGGGCTAGGTCTGTGGAAAGCGGCATGGAGAGAGAGAGCGGAGAGAGATGACTCAAGTAGTGAAGTAAACTATAAAAATGGACGTTACACACGGGGTATCCCATTTAACAAACCAATAATTAAAATACCATTATAGAAGGTAAAGTAAAAACCCAAACCGGTCCGTGAATCAATACCGGTATATCATGAAATACGGTTTACCGCCCAGCCCTAGTTCACAGTAGCCTACAACTCAATGTTGCATGCAAGTTAATCATGTGAATGAGACCCTGAAAGTATGGCTATCTAATGAGATAAAAAATGCTTTCATTTTCATCTTAAGAAATAATTAGTGTTCAATTGAGTTTTTAGATAGAGCCTGGTCCTGGGGGAAGAGGGTGTCCTCCCTTCTAATAGTCCAGACACAGAGCCTGGTCCTGGGGGAAGAGGCTCTCCTCCCTCCTTAATAGTCCAGACACAGAGCCTGGTCCTGGGGGAAGAGGGTGTCCTCCCTTCTAATAGTCCAGACACAGAGCCTGGTCCTGGGGGAAGAGGGTGTCCTCCCTTCTAATAGTCCAGACACAGAGCCTGGTCCTGGGGGAAGAGGGTGTCCTCCCTCCTTAATAGTCCAGACACAGAGCCTGGTCCTGGGGGAAGAGGCTCTCCTCCCTCCTTAATAGTCCAGACACAGAGCCTGGTCCTGGGGGAAGAGGGTGTCCTCCCTCCCTAATAGTCCAGACACAGAGCCTGGTCCTGGGGGAAGAGGCTCTCCTCCCTCCTTAATAGTCCAGACACAGAGCCTGGTCCTGGGGGAAGAGGGTGTCCTCCCTCCCTAATAGTCCAGACACAGAGCCTGGTCCTGGGGGAAGAGGCTCTCCTCCCTCCCTAATAGTCAAACTCTCCTAAAACTCACCCTCTCACAGACTAACTCTCTGTTCTCTCTCTCAGACTACAGTGATCTGGACACAGTCAGCCATGGTAGTGAAGACAGTGTTAACGACTCAGTTGAGCGGGTCTCAATCGATACAGACTTCACTAAGATGGACTCCAGCGATGATGGATCCAGCACAGGTACATAAAGATGTTTCCCCTCTTCTCGTTTCATCCCTTTCTTCCCTCTTCCAAGCACAGGTATTTAAAGCCTCTACCTCTCAGCTCCTGTCCTCCTCCTCATCCTTCTCTCCCCTCTGTCTCTCTCTCTCTCCCCTCCTGTCCTCTCCCTCTCTCCCCTCCTGTCCTCTCTCTCTCCCCTCCTGTCCTCTCTCTCTCTCCCCTCCTGTCCCCTCTGTCTCTCTCTCTCTCCCCTCCTGTCCTCTCCCTCTCTCCCCTCCTGTCCTCTCTCTCTCCCCTCCTGTCCTCTCTCTCTCTCCCCTCCTGTCCTCTCTCTCTCTCTCCCCTCCTGTCCTCTCGTTCTCTCCCCTCCTGTCCTCTCTCTCTCTCCCCTACTGTCCTCTCTCTCTCTCCCCTCCTGTCCTCTCTCTCTCTCTCCCCTCCTGTCCTCTCTCTCTCTCCCCTCCTGTCCTCTCTCGTTCTCTCCCCTCCTGTCCTCTCGTTCTCTCCCCTCCTGTCCTCTCTCTCTCTCTCCCCTCCTGTCCTCTCTCTCTCTCCCCTCCTGTCCTCTCTCTCTCTCCCCTCCTGTCCTCTCTCTCTCTCCCCTCCTGTCCTCTCGTTCTCTCCCCTCCTGTCCTCTCTCTCTCTCCCCTCCTGTCCTCTCTCTCTCTCCCCTCCTGTCCTCTCTCTCTCTCCCCTCCTGTCCTCTCTCTCTCTCTCCCCTCCTGTCCTCTCTCGTTCTCTCCCCTCCTGTCCTCTCATTCTCTCCCCTCCTGTCCTCTCTCTCTCTCTCCCCTCCTGTCCTCTCTCTCTCTCCCCTCCTGTCCTCTCTCTCTCTCCCCTCCTGTCCTCTCTCTCTCTCCCCTCCTGTCCTCTCTCTCTCTCCCCTCCTGTCCTCTCTCTCTCTCTCTCTCTCTCCCCTCCTGTCCTCTCTCTCTCTCCCCTCCTGTCCTCTCTCTCTCTCTCCCCTCCTGTCCTCTCTCTCTCTCTCCCCTCCTGTCCTCTCTCTCTCTCCCCTCCTGTCCTCTCTCTCTCTCTCCCCTCCTGTCCTCTCTCTCTCTCTCCCCTCCTGTCCTCTCTTTCTCTCCCCTCCTGTCCTCTCTCTCTCTCCCCTCCTGTCCTCTCTCTCTCTCTACCCTCCTGTCCTCTCTCTCTCTCCCCTCCTGTCCTCTCTCTCTCTCTCTACCCTCCTGTCCTCTCAACTCATCTAGAACAAAAAAACACAAACGCAACATGCAACAGTTCCAAAGATTTTACTGAGTTACAGTTCATATAAGGAAATTATACTCAATATGTGACATGTCTGGTGAGTATGCAGGCCATGGAAGAACATTTTCAGCTTCCAGGAATTGTGTACAGATCCTCAGACATGGGGCAGTGCATTACAACAAAGCTTTCTTCGTGTCCAACAAGCTTTCTCTACCCTTAACCTTGTTCTGAACACCTCCAAAACAAAGGTCATGTGGTTTGGTAAGAAGAATGCCCCTCTCCCCACAGGTGTGATTACTACCTCTGAGGGTTTAGAGCTTGAGGTAGTCACCTCATACAAGTACTTGGGAGTATGGCTAGACGGTACACTGTCCTTCTCTCAGCACATATCAAAGCTGCAGGCTAAAGTTAAATCTAGACTTGGTTTCCTCTATCGTAATCGCTCCTCTTTCACTCCAGCTGACAAACTAAACCTGATTCAGATGACCATCCTACCCATGCTAGATTACGGAGACATCATTTATAGATCGGCAGGTAAGGGTGTTCTTGAGCGGCTGGATGTTCTTTACCATTCAGCCATCAGATTTGCCACCAATGCTCCTTATAGGACACATCACTGCACTCTATACTCCTCTGTAAACTGGTCATCTCTGTAGACCCGTCACAAGACCCACTGGTTGATGCTTATTTATAAAACCGTCTTAGGCCTCACTCCCCCCTATCTGAGATATCTACTGCAGCCCTCATCCTCCACATACTACACCCGTTCTGCCAGTCACATTCTGTTAAAGGTCCCCAAAGCACACACATCCATGGGTCACTCGTCTTTTCAGTTCGCTGCAGCTAGCGACTGGAACGAGCTGCAACAAACACTCAAACTGGACAGTTTTATCTCCATCTCTTCATTCAAAGACTCAATCATGGACACTCTTACTGACAGTTGTGGCTGCTTTGTGTGATGTATTGTCATCTCTACCTCCTAGCCCTTTGTGCTGTTGTCTGGGTCCAATAATGTTTGTACCATGTTGTGTTGTCATGTGTTGCTGCCTTGCTGTGTTGGTGTCTTAGGTCTCTCTTTATGTAGTGTTGTGGTGTCTCTCTTTATGTAGTGTTGTGGTGTCTCTCTTTATGTAGTGTTGTGGTGTCTCTCTTTATGTAGTGTTGTGGTGTCTCTCTTTATGTAGTGTTGTGGTGTCTCTCTTTATGTAGTGTTGTGGTGTCTCTCTTTATGTAGTGTTGTGGTGTCTCTCTTTATGTAGTGTTGTGGTGTCTCTCTTTATATAGTGTTGTGGTGTCTCTCTTTATGTAGTGTTGTGGTGTCTCTCTTTATGTAGTGTTGTGGTGTCTCTCTTTATGTAGTGTTGTTTTGTCTCTCTTGTCGTGATGTATGTTTGGTTATTTATTTTAATGTATTGTTATATTTAATCCCAGCCCCGCAGGAGGTCTTTTGCCTTTTGGTAGACAGTCATTATAAATAAGAATTTGTTCTTAACTGACTTGCCTAGTTAAATAAAGGTTAAAATAACCACCACCAGCAAACTGCTCACCCACACAATGGCAGAAATTATTTGGATGTGCAAACTCATAGTTTCATCAGCTGTCCGGGTGGCTTGTCTCAGACGATCCCGCAGATGAAGAAGCCGGATGTGGAGGTCCTGGGCTGGTTTGGTTACACGCAGTCTGCGGTTGTGAGGCTAGTTGGACGTACTGCCAAATTCTCTAAAACGACTTTGAAAGCGACTTATGGTAGAGAAATGAACAATCAATTATCTGTCAACAGCTCTGGTGGACATTTCTGCAGTCAGCATGCCAATTGGACACTCTGTCAAAACTTGAGACATCTGTGGCATTGTGTTGTGTGTCAAAACTGTACATTTTAGAGTGGCCTTTAGTTGTCCCCAGCACAAGGTGCACCTGTGTAATGATCATGCTGTTTAATCAGCTTCTTGATATGCCACACCTGTCAGGTGGATGGATTATCTTGGCAAAGGAGAAATGCTCACTAACAGGGATGTAAAACAATTTGTCCCCAACATTTTAGAGAAATACGTTTTTTGTGAGTATGGAACATTTCTGGGATCTTTTATTTCAGCTCATGAAACATGGAACCAACACTTCATATGTTGTGTTTATATTTTTGTTCAGTGTAGATGCAGTGGCTCTGGTTCTTAATGTTGTTCTCTCTAATGGGAAAAAAACTTGAAGCTTGAACTTGAAACGTGAAACACCTGCTCTCTCCATGACATAGACTGACCAAGTGAATCCAGGTGAAAACAGGTGACTTGTTAAATCCACTTCAATCAGTGTAGATGAAAGGGAGGAGACAGGTTAAAGAAGGATTTTTAAGCCTTGAGACAGTTGAGACAGAGGGTTAATGGGCAAGACAAAAGATTTAAGTGCCTTTGAACGGGATATGGTAGTAGGTGCCAGGCACACCAGTTGGTGGACAGTTTCCCGTGTGCATCAAGAATGGTCCACCACCCAAAGGACATCCAGGCAACTTGACACAACTGTAGGAAGCATTGGAGTCAACATGGACCAGCATCCCTGTGGAACACTTGACACCTTGTAGAGTCCATGTCCTGAGTTCCTCAATATTAGGAAGGTGTTCTTAATGTCTGGTATACTCAGTGTATGTATGTCTGTCTGTTTCAGGTGGCCAGTCAGACCAAGGCTATGACTCTCTATCCAAGGAGGAGGAGAGGATGATGGGAAGGGAGCGTGACAGAACACCACTAGTGCAGGAGAAGGGAGAGAGAGAATCTTGTAAGTCTCTGCTGAATGGAATGCGAGGGTTAATGTCATTTCAATTCAGAAAGTAAACCAAATTCCACATTTTCCTCAATGGAGAACATTGAAGATAATTGGAATTGGAATTTCCATGTACTTCCTGAATTGACTGAATTGAAATGGAATTATCCCCAACCCTGCACCATATTAACCAGCCGTAGTGGGATGATGCTGAAAATAATTACCTTATTATTATTTATATCGAAATGTGTAACTTTTTATATGGCAGTTATTCTCCATTTTCCTACAAATACCTAGGCGTCTGGTTACATGGTAAACTCTCCTTCCAGACTCACATCAACCATCTCCAATCCAAAATTGCATCTAGAATCGGCTTCCTATTTCGCAACAAAGCCTCCTTCACTCATGATGCCAAACATGCCCTCGTAAAACTGACTATCCTACCGATCCTTGATTTCGGCGATTCATTTACAAACTAGCCTCCAACACTCTACTCAGCAAATTGGATGTAATCTATCACAGTGCCATCCGTTTTTTGTTACCAAAGCCCCATATACTACCCACCACTGCGACCTGTATTCTCTCATTAGCTGGCCCACACTACATACACAGGTCATCTATAAGTCTTTGCTAGGTAAATCCCCGCCTTATTTCAGCTCGCTGGTCACCATAGCAACACCCGCCCGTAGCATGCGCTCCAGCAGGTATATTTCACTGGTCACCCCCAAAGCCAACACCTCCTTTGGCCGCCATTCCTTCCAGTTCTCTGCTGCCAATGACTGGAACGAATTGCAAAAATCATTGAAGCTAGAGGTTCCTATCTCCCTCAATAACTTTAAGCATCAGCTGTCAAAGCTGCTTATCGATCACTGCACCTGTATACAGCCCTTCTGTAAATAGCCCACACTACTACCTCATCCCCATATTATTATTGTTGCTCATTTTCACTCCAGTATCTCTATTTTCACATCATCATCTGCACATCTATCAGTCCAGTGTTAATGCTAAATTGTAACTTATTTCACCACTATGGCCTATTTATTGTCCTACCTTCCTAATCTTACTACATTTGCACTCTGTACATATATTCTCTATTGTGTTATTGACTGTACGTTTGTTTATTTCCCATATGTAACTCTGTGTTGTTTTTGTCTCACTGCTTTGCTTTGTCTTGGCCAGGTCACAGTTGTAAATGAGAACTAGTTCTCAACTGACCTACCTGGTTAAATAAAGGTGAAATAAAACCTACCTGGTTAAATAAAGGTGAAATAAAACCTACCTGGTTAAATAAAGGTGAAATAAAACCTACCTGGTTAAATAAATGTGAAATAAAACCTACCTGGTTAAATAAAGGTGAAATAAATAAAAAATCCTAATCTGACTGAGCACTGAGGCAAAAACTCCTTTCTGGTCTCTAAGGGCAGAATTGAGTAACCAGTTACTGACAGATGGAAATTAATCCTCTGCCATGGGTGTAATCTCAAAGCACAGTGTGTAGGTGGAATTAAAATGTCTTGTCTTCAAAACATCTCCCATCCTCTCTGTCTATACACTTTATATTTAGAATGTCTTGTCTTCAACATCCTCTCTGTCTATACACTTTATATTTAGAATGTCTTGTCTTCAACATCCTCTCTGTCTATACACTTTTATATTTAGAATGTCTTGTCTTCAACATCCTCTCTGTCTATAAGCTTTTATATTTAGAATGTCTTGTCTTCAACATCCTCTCTGTCTATAAGCTTTTATATTTAGAATGTCTTGTCTTCAACATCCTCTCTGTCTATAAGCTTTTATATTTAGAATGTCTTGTCTTCAACATCCTCTCTGTCTATACACTTTTATATTTAGAATGTCTTGTCTTCAACATCCTCTCTGTCTATAAGCTTTTATATTTAGAATGTCTTGTCTTCAACATCCTCTCTGTCTGTACACTTTTATATTTAGAATGTCTTGTCTTCAACATCCTCTCTGTCTATAAGCTTTTATATTCATCTCCTCCCTCTTGAGATGAAAACATTTCTCAGGGATCGATTCTAGGACCGCTATTATTTCTATTTTATATGAATGATCTTCCAAACACTAACTTCATGAATCATCTATGTTGAAACCTCTCCTCTGGAACTAGCATACCTGATCCAGTAGTCAAGGGCTTTATTATGGATCCCCATTAGTTCCTGCCAAGGCAGCAGCTACTCTTCCTGGGGTTTATTACGGATCCCCATTAGTTCCTGCCAAGGCAGCAGCTACTCTTCCTGGGGTTTATTATGGATCCCCATTAGTTCCTGCCAAGGCAGCAGCTACTCTTCCTGGGGTTTATTAAGGATCCCCATTAGTTCCTGCCAAGGCAGCAGCTACTCTTCCTGGGGTTTATTATGGATCCCCATTAGTTCCTGTCAAGGCAGCAGCTACTCTTCCTGGGGTTTATTATGGATCCCCATTAGTTCCTGTCAAGGCAGCAGCTACTCTTCCTGGGGTTTATTAAGGATCCCCATTAGTTCCTGCCAAGGCAGCAGCTACTCTTCCTGGGGTTTATTATGGATCCCCATTAGTTCCTGCCAAGGCAGCAGCTACTCTTCCTGGGGTTTATTATGGATCCCCATTAGTTCCTGCCAAGGAAGCAGCTACTCTTCCTGGGGTTTATTATGGATCCCCATTAGTTCCTGCCAAGGCAGCAGCTACTCTTCCTGGGGTTTATTATGGATCCCCATTAGTTCCTGCCAAGGCAGCAGCTACTCTTCCTGGGGTTTATTATGGATCCCCATTAGTTCCTGCCAAGGCAGCAGCTACTCTTCCTGGGGTTTATTATGAATCATCTACTTGAATCATCTAATTCAGTTACATTTTTTATTACTTATGTCTGGGCGTCCCTGAGGACAGGTTTGAAAAGGGCTGGCATACTGTAGACCAGCTATCATCTGACTTACCAACGGTTGTGTCTTCAGGTCCTATGACCAGTCAGGACCCCACCACCACCCCTGGGGACTCCAACACCCCCTGTAGTACCAGACCAAAGAACCGGAGGCTGAGGCCCAACTCCCTGGACTTGACCGGAGGACAGGGGAGTCTCAGGACCATCACACTCAACTTCATCTCCACCACCATGCAGGTCCGTGGCCCGGCTCCAAAACGCCCCCCTCCTCCGAACTGTAGACCGGGGAATGCTGCTCCTACCAAGAACCAGGAGAGATTGGATGGGGGAGAGGTGGAGGAGGTAGAAGGCAGTAAGGACAGACAGATGCCTGCAATGGAGGTGGAAAGGAGGAGTGTGAGCTGCAGTGATGGAGACATTGAAAGGCCTGAAACCTGCAGTGTTAGAGGAGACGGGGCCAGGTCTGCAGATTGCTGTGTTAGAAACAGTACTGGAGTCGTGAAGAGGACAGCTATCATTGAGACTGGCTTTGACCCTCTGTCCCTTATAGCAGCTGAGACGGAGACTGATGGGGACAATACCAGTACCTCCACAGCCCGCCGGGACCTAGCCGAAGAGATAGAGATGTACATGAAGGCTACGAGCCCTCTGAGCAGGACCACCAGCATGGACCTTCAGAACCCATCCAGCCCCCTACTCCACGCCACCTCCACCTCTCGACTACCCACCCTGGCTCGCTGCTCCCCTCATCACTCCTCCCACCGACCTCGGCCCCTCAGCCTGACCCACTCCCCCTGTACCTCCCCCCGACCTCCTCCTCCCCTGCTTCGTGCCAACTCACACCTCCCCCTCTCCAGGCCCAAAGAACGTCTCCGCCCCTCCTCCCTGGTCTCCCCCTCCTCCCTAGTCTCCCCCTCCTCCCCTACTCCCTCCTCAACATTCTCCATGGACTCCCTCCTCACCCCCACTCTCAGTCTGGACATGTTTAAGAGTAGCTTCCTGTCAGCAGGGAAGGGTGTGGCTGAGAAGGCTAGCAGGCTCTACTCCCGCCTGTCATCACAGACATCACTCTCACAGGTATGTACAACCATCAATCTAATGGAACCAACGCAGATTAACGACATGTGCACAGCAATATACATTAAAAGGCATATTATGTTCACAAAGATCATATTCCCTCAATGTTGCAGACGTCGGCTTAATCTGAAATTACCTTTAATAAAAGCAAATCTCAGTGCAGGTTGTTTGTTGAAACCTGGTCATTGTCAAGATGGCATTTTGGCAACATTCAAATGCACCACTTGAAAAGTAACATTGCTCTCCCACAGGATGTGAACTGTGACCAGATCA
This sequence comes from Thymallus thymallus, assembly GCA_023634145.1. Classification (NCBI taxonomy): domain Eukaryota; kingdom Metazoa; phylum Chordata; class Actinopteri; order Salmoniformes; family Salmonidae; genus Thymallus; species Thymallus thymallus. The sequence continues at coordinate 36,606,090 of CM042392.1, forward strand.
GCGCGTCATCAATGACCTCAGTGGACCCAGAATGCACCTCTCTGTTGGTGGAGGGCTCTGTCCTGGACCCTGAAGGTTTCACCTCCTTCACCTCCTCCTACGCCTCCCCACAGCACGGCAGCATCACGTGCCTGAGGAGGAGCCCAGCCCGGGGACACCTCGCCTCTCAGAGCCCCACCTCGCCCTGCAAGTTGTTCCGCCACAACTCCTTCTCTAGTGCGTAAAGTAGTCCCTCCTCATTCTCACTCTGGGCCCTAGTTTGCTAGTTTGCTAGTTTGCTAGTTTGCTAGTTTCAGCGGCTTTTGAGTTGACATAAGTTAGCAGGATGTAAATGGTTAATTTCTCACCAAAATGTGTATTTTTATGATGTAGAGTGATGTGGCTGGGTAAGAGGAGGTAGACTTAGTGATGTACACAGGCATACACCAGAACCCCCTGTACATCAGTCACTCTGTACCCATCATCAGTCACTCTGTACCCCCTGTACATCAGTCACTCTGTACCCTATCATCAGTCACTCTGTACCCATCATCAGTCACTCTGTACCCATCATCAGTCACTCTGTACCCCCTGTACATCAGTCACTCTGTACCCCATCATCAGTCACTCTGTACCCCATCATCAGTCACTCTGTACCCCCTGTACATCAGTCACTCTGTACCCCATCATCAGTCACTCTGTACCCTATCATCAGTCACTCTGTACCCATCATTAGTCACTCTGTACCCATCATCAGTCACTCTGTACCCCATCATCAGTCACTCTGTACCCCCTGTACATCAGTCACTCTGTGCCCCATCATCAGTCACTCTGTACCCCATCATCAGTCACTCTGTGCCCCATCATCAGTCACTCTGTGCCCCATCATCAGTCACTCTGTGCCCCATCATCAGTCACTCTGTGCCCCATCATCAGTCACTCTGTACCCCATCATCAGTCACTCTGTGCCCCATCATCAGTCACTCTGTACCCCATCATCAGTCACTCTGTACCCCATCATCAGTCACTCTGTACCCCATCATCAGTCACTCTGTACCCCATCATCAGTCACTCTGTGCCCCATCTCCCCAGTAATAAATAAACAGTCATAAATAAGTCAACACGTTATTGTGTTATCGTTAATAGCTTTTGGCATGTATTATTTAATGATCAACATTTTTCAAGTGAAATCTCGACAGCTCTAGTTCTGGAAGTAGTTATATTCAGTGTAGTTAAATTCAATGTGATGGGCTGATGGTAACTGTATGTTTTTCTGTATGTGATGGGCTGATGGTAACTGTATGTTTTTCTGTATGTGATGGGCTGATGGTAACTGTATGTTTTTCTGTATGTGATGGGCTGATGGTAACTGTATGTTTTTCTGTATGTGATGGGCTGATGGTAACTGTATGTTTTTCTGTATGTGATGGGCTGATGGTAACTGTATGTTTTTCTGTATGTGATGGGCTGATGGTAACTGTATGTTTTTCTGTATGTGATGGGCTGATGGTAACTGTATGTTTTTCTGTATGTGATGGGCTGATGGTAACTGTATGTTTTTTTGTATGTGATGGGCTGATGGTAACTGTATGTTTTTCTGTATGTGATGGGCTTATGGTAACTGTATGTTTTTCTGTATGTGATGGGCTGATGGTAACTATCATTCTGTACTGTATGTGATGGGCTGATGGTAACTATCATTCTGTACTGTATGTGATGGGCTGATGGTAACTATCATTATGTACTGTATGTGATGAGCTGATGGTAACTATCATTCTGTACTATATGTGATGGGCTGATGGTAACTATCATTCTGTACTGTATGTGATGGGCTGATGGTAACTATCATTCTGTACTGTATGTGATGGGCTGATGGTAACTATCATTCTGTACTGTATGTGATGGGCTGATGGTAACTATCATTCTGTACTGTATCTGATGGGCTGATGGTAACTATCATTCTGTACTGTATGTGATGGGCTGATGGTAACTATCATTCTGTACTGTATGTGATGGGCTGATGGTAACTATCATTCTGTACTGTATGTGATGGGCTGATGGTAACTATCATTCTGTACTGTATGTGATGGGCTGATGGTAACTATCATTCTGTACTGTATGTGATGGGCTGATGGTAACTATCATTCTGTACTGTATGTGATGGGCTGATGGTAACTATCATTCTGTACTGTATGTGATGATGGTGTGTCTGACATGTTCTATTATTCCCAGGTGGTTTGGCTCCTCCCTCTAGAGCTCCCCAGACTCCAGACTCTTCTCCTGATGCCTCCCGATTCCACCTCCGTCACCACTACACTACTGAGGTCAGTGTTATAGCCTGTTATAGCTGCTTCCACCTCAGTCACCACTACACTACTGAGGTCAGTGTTATAGTCTGTTATAGCTGCTTCCACCTCCGTCACCACTACACTACTGAGGTCAGTGTTATAGCCTGTTATAGCTGCTTCCACCTCCGTCACCACTACACTACTGAGGTCAGTGTTATAGCCTGTTATAGCTGCTTCCACCTCCATCACCACTACACTACTGAGGTCAGTGTTATAGCCTGTTATAGCTGCTTCCACCTCCATCACCACTACACTACTGAGGTCAGTGTTATAGCCTGTTATAGCTGCTTCCACCTCCATCACCACTACACTACTGAGGTCAGTGTTATAGCCTGTTATAGCTGCTTCCACCTCCATCACCACTACACTACTGAGGTCAGTGTTATAGCCTGTTATAGCTGCTTCCACCTCCATCACCACTACACTACTGAGGTCAGTGTTATAGCCTGTTATAGCTGCTTCCACCTCCGTCACCACTACACTACTGAGGTCAGTGTTATAGCCTGTTATAGCTGCTTCCACCTCCGTCACCACTACACTACTGAGGTCAGTGTTATAGCCTGTTATAGCTGCTTCCACCTCAGTCACCACTACACTACTGAGGTCAGTGTTATAGCCTGTTATAGCTGCTTCCACCTCCGTCACCACTACACTACTGAGGTCAGTGTTATAGCCTGTTATAGCTGCTTCCACCTCCGTCACCACTACACTACTGAGGTCAGTGTTATAGCCTGTTATAGCTGCTTCCACCTCCGTCACCACTACACTACTGAGGTCAGTGTTATAGCCTGTTATAGCTGCTTCCACCTCCATCACCACTACACTACTGAGGTCAGTGTTATAGCCTGTTATAGCTGCTTCCACCTCCATCACCACTACACTACTGAGGTCAGTGTTATAGCCTGTTATAGCTGCTTCCACCTCCATCACCACTACACTACTGAGGTCAGTGTTATAGCCTGTTATAGCTGCTTCCACCTCCGTCACCACTACACTACTGAGGTCAGTGTTATAGCCTGTTATAGCTGCTTCCACCTCCGTCACCACTACACTACTGAGGTCAGTGTTATAGCCTGTTATAGCTGCTTCCACCTCCGTCACCACTACACTACTGAGGTCAGTGTTATAGCCTGTTATAGCTGCTTCCACCTCCGTCACCACTACACTACTGAGGTCAGTGTTATAGCCTGTTATAGCTGCTTCCACCTCCGTCACCACTACACTACTGAGGTCAGTGTTATAGCCTGTTATAGCTGCTTCCACCTCAGTCACCACTACACTACTGAGGTCAGTGTTATAGCCTGTTATAGCTGCTTCCACCTCCGTCACCACTACACTACTGAGGTCAGTGTTATAGCCTGTTATAGCTGCTTCCACCTCCGTCACCACTACACTACTGAGGTCAGTGTTATAGCCTGTTATAGCTGCTTCCACCTCCGTCACCACTACACTACTGAGGTCAGTGTTATAGCCTGTTATAGCTGCTTCCACCTCCGTCACCACTACACTACTGAGGTCAGTGTTATAGCCTGTTATAGCTGCTTCCACCTCCGTCACCACTACACTACTGAGGTCAGTGTTATAGCCTGTTATAGCTGCTTCCACCTCCGTCACCACTACACTACTGAGGTCAGTGTTATAGCCTGTTATAGCTGCTTCCACCTCCGTCACCACTACACTACTGAGGTCAGTGTTATAGCCTGTTATAGCTGCTTCCACCTCCGTCACCACTACACTACTGAGGTCAGTGTTATAGCCTGTTATAGCTGCTTCCACCTCCATCACCACTACACTACTGAGGTCAGTGTTATAGCCTGTTATAGCTGCTTCCACCTCCATCACCACTACACTACTGAGGTCAGTGTTATAGCCTGTTATAGCTGCTTCCACCTCCATCACCACTACACTACTGAGGTCAGTGTTATAGCCTGTTATAGCTGCTTCCACCTCCATCACCACTACACTACTGAGGTCAGTGTTATAGCCTGTTATAGCTGCTTCCACCTCAGTCACCACTACACTACTGAGGTCAGTGTTATAGCCTGTTATAGCTGCTTCCACCTCCGTCACCACTACACTACTGAGGTCAGTGTTATAGCCTGTTATAGCTGCTTCCACCTCCGTCACCACTACACTACTGAGGTCAGTGTTATAGCCTGTTATAGCTGCTTCCACCTCAGTCACCACTACACTACTGAGGTCAGTGTTATAGCCTGTTATAGCTGCTTCCACCTCCGTCACCACTACACTACTGAGGTCAGTGTTATAGCCTGTTATAGCTGCTTCCACCTCCGTCACCACTACACTACTGAGGTCAGTGTTATAGCCTGTTATAGCTGCTTCCACCTCCGTCACCACTACACTACTGAGGTCAGTGTTATAGCCTGTTATAGCTGCTTCCACCTCCGTCACCACTACACTACTGAGGTCAGTGTTATAGCCTGTTATAGCTGCTTCCACCTCCGTCACCACTACACTACTGAGGTCAGTGTTATAGCCTGTTATAGCTGCTTCCACCTCCGTCACCACTACACTACTGAGGTCAGTGTTATAGCCTGTTATAGCTGCTTCCACCTCCGTCACCACTACACTACTGAGGTCAGTGTTATAGCCTGTTATAGCTGCTTCCACCTCCATCACCACTACACTACTGAGGTCAGTGTTATAGCCTGTTATAGCTGCTTCCACCTCCATCACCACTACACTACTGAGGTCAGTGTTATAGCCTGTTATAGCTGCTTCCACCTCCATCACCACTACACTACTGAGGTCAGTGTTATAGCCTGTTATAGCTGCTTCCACCTCCATCACCACTACACTACTGAGGTCAGTGTTATAGCCTGTTATAGCTGCTTCCACCTCCATCACCACTACACTACTGAGGTCAGTGTTATAGCCTGTTATAGCTGCTTCCACCTCCATCACCACTACACTACTGAGGTCAGTGTTATAGCCTGTTATAGCTGCTTCCACCTCCATCACCACTACACTACTGAGGTCAGTGTTATAGCCTGTTATAGCTGCTTCCACCTCCATCACCACTACACTACTTAAGTCAGTGTTATAGCCTGTTATAGCTGCTTCCACCTCCGTCACCACTACACTACTGAGGTCAGTGTTATAGCCTGTTATAGCTGCTTCCACCTCCATCACCACTACACTACTGAGGTGAGTCGGTCTTCTCTCTCTGACTGTCCATAACTGTCTGTTTCGACAATGGCTACTCAGTTTCTTCTTGGTTCTATTGTGAGTTGTTGAGTGATTCAGGAGTCTGAGTCTTGATGCACATACTTGAAAGCATGTAGGACAAACAAACTCATCTGTTGATGTTCATGTCTACAGTTCCTGGTTGTGTAGCTGCATGCTTCTCATGTCTACAATTCCTGGTTGTGTAGCTGCATGCTTCTCATGTCTACAGTTCCTGGTTGTGTAGCTGCATGCTTCTCATGTCTACAATTCCTGGTTGTGTAGCTGCATGCTTCTCATGTCTACAGTTCCTGGTTGTGTAGATGCATGTTTATCATGTCTACAGTTCCTGGTTGTGTAGCTGCATGCTTCTCATGTCTACTGGTACTTAATGTTGTCTTTGTCTAGTTGCAATCAATCAACCAATCAGTTAATCAACTGTCCATGGGTCTTTATGTCTCTAGGTGTTGATGTCTAGCTGCTGTTGCTGTAAGACATGTGACTGTCTGGTGTATGATGAGGAGATCATGGCAGGATGGACAGCTGATGACTCTAACCTCAACACTACCTGTCCCTTCTGTGGCTCTCCCTTCCTGCCCTTCCTCAATGTCCACATCAGGGACCTGAGACACAGGTGATAACACAATACATACATGTTGTGAGGACTAATAACACACACATACATATATGTTGTGAGGACTATAACACACACATACATATATGTTGTGAGGACTAATAACACACACATACATATATGTTGTGAGGACTAATAACACACACATACATATATGTTGTGAGGACTATAACACACACCATCGTTGTACTGTATTGTCCTACTTGAGTAAAAGTAAAGATATCTTAATAGAAAATAACTCAAGTAAAAGTAACACAGTAAAATAAATAAAATCACATGTTTGTAAACAACAGGTGTAGACTAACAGTGAAATGCTTAACGATGTAGCAGTCTTGTGGCTTAGAAGCTGTTCAGGGTCCTGAAAGTATCTGTGTCACGGTGCGTGGTGAGGGAACGAGGCCTATTACAATGTTTATTACTTAACTAAAAACAACAAAAGCAAGAACGAAGACAATCCCGTGAGCTGAGTGTCGCTGACACAAGGCAAACACTACACAGACAATGATCCACAACGCAGATGGACACAATGGAACATAAATAGAATCCCCAATTAGAGACAACTCAAGATAGCTGCCTCTAATTGGGGATTAGCCCAACTCAAAAAGACTCCCTGAATACTACTGTCAGGTCCTGACTGTGGCCATACGACTCCCACTAGAGGGAGCCAGAGACCTGGCCTCAGTCAGTATGTAGTGCTGGAATAAGTACTCAATGGTCATACTTGAGTGAAAGTAAATGCTATATATCAAATTCCTTAAGCAAACCAGACGACACAATTTGTATTTTTTTTACGGACAGTTGGGCACGCTCCAACACTCCGACATCATTTACAAACGCAGAATGTGTGTTTAGTGAGTCTGCCAGATCAGAGGCACTAGGGATGACAATGCCTTACATTGATATGTGCGTGAATAGGACCATAATTCTGTTCTGCCTGAGCATTCGAAATGTAACGAGTACTTTTGGGTTTCAAGGAAAATGTATGGAGTAAAAAGTACATTATTTTATTCAGGAATGTAGTGAAGTAAAAGTTGTCAAAAATATAAATAGTAAAGTACAGATACTCCAAATAACTACTTAAGTAGTACTTTAAAGTAATTTTACTTAAGTACTTTCTACCACTGATACACACAACTCAGATCCACTATTTGTTTGTCTCGTTAGGACCAGTGACGGGAGTCACCCACCTATACGAGAGGACCCGGCTGTTTCAGTCAACCCTGAGACAGAGACGGCAGCTGGAGCACTTAGAGCACTGACACCCCAGTCAACCACAACTCCAGCAGAGGAGCATCAGGACTCTGAGGGTGTAGCTGGGTGTCCACAGGACCCTGTCCCAGCCTCAGGCCCAGCCTCAGGCCCATCTCCAGCCTCAGCCCCATCTCCAGCCTCAGCCCCATCTCCAGCCTCAGCCCCATCTCCAGCCTCAGCCCCATCTCCAGCCTCAGCCCCATCTCCAGCCTCAGCCCCATCTCCAGCCTCAGCCCCATCTCCAGCCTCAGCCCCATCTCCAGCCTCAGACCCATCTCCAACCTCAGCCCCATCTCCAGCCTCTCCCCCATCCCCTGCCTCAACTACAACTTGTAGTACCCCAGGGAGTAGTTCTCCAGCCCCATCCTCTGTCCCAACCCCAACCCCATCCCCCTCTCCCCCAGCCCCAGTGAAGGTTCCCTACCTGAGTCCTTTGGTTCTGTGGAAGGAGCTAGAGTCTCTGCTGGGTAACGAGGGGGACCAGGTGATCAGTTCTCCCAGCATTGTGGACCAGCACCCAATCGTGTTCTGGAACCTGGTGTGGTACTACCGCAGACTGGACCTCCCTTCTAACCTGCCCGGTCTCATACTGAACTCACAGCACTGCAGCCAGGGGCAAGTACTACAGGTGGGCACCGGGCACAACACTACACTGAATGTACCCTTATGTATCTATTATCTATATATTGTCCCTTTAAACAGGGATCTAGGGCGTTTGTTGTTGGACGGATTGGAGCAGTTCTTGTTGAACATGATCAGAAGAGATTTGTGATAATGTTCTCCCATGCTCTCTCTCCTGTCAGGTCCCAGCCCAGAGTGTGTCTTCAGAGGACAGTAAACATGTCCTGGTCCGGATACTGTGGGACAACCTGGACCTACACCAGGACCCTGTCCAGCCCCTATACACACTCTGGCACACACACTGTAAGTGATAAGAATTTCCCTCTAGTCTAATCACTATGTGATAATGATGTCTCTCTGTAGGGTCTAGTCTAACCCCTCCTGTCTCTGTCTCTCTGTAGGATCTAGTCTAACCCCTCCTGTCTCTGTCTCTCTGTAGGGTCTAGTCTAACCCCTCCTGTCTCTGTCTCTCTGTAGGGTCTAGTCTAACCCCTCCTGTCTCTGTCTCTCTGTAGGATCTAGTCTAACCCCTCCTGTCTCTGTCTCTCTGTAGGATCTAGTCTAACCCTTCCTGTCTCTGTCTCTCTGTAGGGTCTAGTCTAACCCCTCCTGTCTCTGTCTCTCTGTAGGATCTAGTCTAACCCCTCCTGTCTCTGTCTCTCTGTAGGATCTAGTCTAACCCTTCCTGTCTCTGTCTCTCTGTAGGGTCTAGTCTAACCCCTCCTGTCTCTGTCTCTCTGTAGGGTCTAGTCTAACCCCTCCTGTCTCTGTCTCTCTGTAGGGTCTAGTCTAACCCCTCCTGTCCCTGTCTCTGTCTTGGTGCTAACTCTCTGCCCCTGTCTCTGTCTAGGTGCTAACTCTCTGGCCTTGTCTAGGTGCTAACTCTCTTTCTAGGTGCTAACTCTCTGTCTCTGTCTTGGTGCTAACTCTCTGCCCCTGTCTAGGTGCTAACTCTCTGTCTAGGTGCTAACTATCTGTCTATGTGCTAACTCTCTGTCTAGGTGCTAACTCTCTGTCTCTGTCTAGGTGCTAACTCTCTGGCCTTGTCTAGGTGCTAACTCTCTGTCTAGGTGCTAATTCTCTGTCTATGTGCTAATTCTCTGTCTAGGTGCTAAGTCTCTGTCTAGGTGCTAACTCTCTGTCTAGGTGCTAACTATCTGTATAGGTGCTAACTCTCTGTCTAGGTGCTACCTCTCTGTCTAGGTGCTAACTCTCTGTCTAGGTGCTAACTATCTGTATAGGTGCTAACTCTCTGTCTAGGTGCTACCTCTCTGTCTAGGTGCTACCTCTCTGTCTAGGTGCTAACTCTCTGTCTAGGTGCTAACTCTCTGTCTAGGTGCTACCTCTCTGTCTAGGTGCTAACTCTCTGTCCCTGTCTAGGTGCTGACTCTCTGTCCCTTTCTCTGTATAGGTGCTGACTCTCTGTCCCTGTCTAGGTGCTAACTCTCTGTCTAGGTGCTAACTCTCTGTCTCTGTCTAGGTGCTAACTCTCTGTCTAGGTGCTAACTTTCTGTCTAGGTGCTGACTCTCTGTCCCTGTCTAGGTGCTAACTTTCTGTCTAGGTGCTAACTCTCTGTCTAGGTGCTAACTTTCTGTCTAGGTGCTAACTCTCTGTCCCTGTCTAGGTGCTAACCTTCTGTCTAGGTGCTAACTCTCTGTCCCTGTCTAGGTGCTGACTCTCTGTCCCTTTCTCTGTATAGGTGCTAACTCTCTGTCCCTGTCTAGGTGCTGACTCTCTGTCCCTGTCTAGGTGCTAACTCTCTGTCCCTGTCTAGGTGCTGACTCTGTCCCTTTCTCTGTCTAGGTGCTAACTCTCTGTCCCTGTCTAGGTGCTAACTCTCTGTCCCTTTCTCTGTCTAGGTGCTAACTCTCTGTCCCTGTCTAGGTGCTAACTCTCTGTCCCTTTCTCTGTCTAGGTGCTAACTCTCTGTCCCTGTCCAGGTGCTAACTCTCTGTCCCTGTCTCTGTCTAGACTCTAACCCCTCAGCTAGTAGAACAGTGTGTAAGGAAGGCCAGCCCCAGGACCAGCTCTTCTCTGCTGAGGTCCTACAGGGTATAGTGAAGAGCATCCAGAAGAGTGATGTCTACCAGCCCATGAGTCAGATCCTACAGCTGCTAGGGCCAGAGCTGGGCTTCAGCAGACAAAGGTATGGACACACACACATGAAGTCTGTTATCCCTCTGTCTGTCTACACACACTCACACACACACGCACACACACACTCACACGCACATGAAGTCTGTTATCCCTCTGTCTGTCCACACACACACACACACACACACACACACACACACACACACACACACACACACACACACACACACACACACACACACACACACACATGCACAGGAAGTTCAGGCAGTGCACTTAAAACCTGTAACATTTTCAAAAGCGTGACTTTGCAGTTATAAAAATAAAACAGTTTGGAATACTGCAGCTTGTGATTAGTTGTCATTTAAAAGGGAGGTTTGATACATCCCATTTAAAAGGGAGGTTTGATACATCCCATTTAAAAGGGAGGTTTGATACATCCCATTTAAAAGGGAGGTTTGATACATCCCATTTAAAAGGGAGGTTTGATACATCCCATTTAAAAGGGAGGTTTGATACATCCCATTTAAAAGGGAGGTTTGATACATCCCATTTAAAAGGGAGGTTTGATACATCCCATTTAAAAGGGAGGTTTGATACATCCCATTTAAAAGGGAGGTTTGATACATCCCATTTAAAAGGGAGGTTTGATACATCCCATTTAAAAGGGAGGTTTGATACATCCCATTAGCAGATTTGTGAAACTGCAACACTCTTACAATAAAGAAATGTCAGTGTAATACATTGAAATGCTTTTATTTGTAGATTTGATTACTAGAGTTATAGTAAGTTATACAGTCCAGTTCCGCCTCATTAGTAGTGTGAGCTGAAGATGAGGATCAGGACGCTGCTGACACAATTCTTACACTATTGTTCTAAATTCAATCCCCCTCTTCATCCTCTTCATCCTCATCAATCAGTTCATTCAAATTCAATAGTAAATGAATGTTTCTATGTGGTTTCTATCACCCATTCATCCATGACATTATTCATTCATTGAGGAGAGAGTCTCATTAGTGTCTGGATACCAACGCCTTACATTTGTCTTGTTAACTTGAGGACTAGCTGTAGAAAACAGCAGGTAAATAGTCTCTAAATACAATGTCAAATCAACTGATCAATGTCAAATCAACTGATCAATGTCAAATCAACTGATCAAATCAACTGATCAATGTCAAATCAACTGATCAATGTCAAATCAACTGATCAATGTCAAATCAACTGATCAGGGAAACAGCAGGACATAGCTTTTTTTGTGGTCGTTTATTTACTAAATCTAATGTCAGTGGTCGTTTATTTACTAAATCTAATGTCAGTGGTCGTTTATTCACTAAATCTAATGTCAGTGGTCGTTTATTCACTAAATCTAATGTCAGTGGTCGTTTATTTACTAAATCTAATGTCAGTGGTCGTTTATTCACTAAATCTAATGTCAGTGGTCGTTTATTTACTAAATCTAATGTCAGTGGTCGTTTATTTACTAAATCTAATGTCAGTGGTCGTTTATTCACTAAATCTAATGTCAGTGGTCGTTTATTCACTAAATCTAATGTCAGTGGTCGTTTATTTACTAAATCTAATGTCAGTGGTCGTTTATTCACTAAATCTAATGTCAGTGGTCGTTTATTCGCTAAATCTAATGTCAGTGGTCGTTTATACACTAAATCTAATGTCAGTGGTCGTTTATTCACTAAATCTAATGTCAGTGGTCGTTTATTCACTAAATCTAATGTCAGTGGTCGTTTATTTACTAAATCTAATGTCAGTGGTCGTTTATTCACTAAATCTAATGTCAGTGGTCGTTTATTTACTAAATCTAATGTCAGTGGTCGTTTATTTACTAAATCTAATGTCAGTGGTCGTTTATTTACTAAATCTAATGTCAGTGGTTGTTTATTCACTAAATCTAATGTCAGTGGTCGTTTATTTACTAAATCTAATGTCAGTGGTCGTTGGCCGTTGGCCGTTCTGGTGTTAACAGTAGTAAAATGCTGTCCTTAATGGTCCTGTCTGTGGGGAAAGTGATGCTGACTGAGCCTGTTATCCCTCTGTCTGTCTGTCTACACACACTAACCCTTCTCGCTCCATTCTACAGGAGTCTGTACAGAGATCTCCTCTTCCTGGCGCTGACCGCTCTGGGTAAGAGTAACATCAATATCGGTGAGTTGAAACCATATCTTTCTGTCTGTCATCTTTCTTAGTAATCCTAAACATGTCACTTCAGGCCAGTCAAATTTAGAGTAGAGATTTAGAGAAATACATTGAGAAATGTTTCACGTTTCATATTTGTATTTATTATGGATCCCCATTAGTTCCTGCCAAGGCAGCAGCTACTCTTCCTGGGGTTTATTATGGATCCCCATTAGTTCCTGCCAAGGCAGCAGCTACTCTTCCTGGGGTTTATTATGGATCCCCATTAGTTCCTGCCAAGGCAGCAGCTACTCTTCCTGGGGTTTATTATGGATCCCCATTAGTTCCTGCCAAGGCAGCAGCTACTCTTCCTGGGGTTTATTATGGATCCCCATTAGTTCCTGCCAAGGCAGCAGCTACTCTTCCTGGGGTTTATTATGGATCCCCATTAGTTCCTGCCAAGGCAGCAGCTACTCTTCCTGGGGTTTATTATGGATCCCCATTAGTTCCTGCCAAGGCAGCAGCTACTCTTCCTGGGGTTTATTATGGATCCCCATTAGTTCCTGCCAAGGCAGCAGCTACTCTTCCTGGGGTTTATTATGGATCCCCATTAGTTCCTGCCAAGGCAGCAGCTACTGTTCCTGAGGTTTATTATGGATCCCCATTAGTTCCTGCCAAGGCAGCAGCTGCTCTTCCTGGGGTTTATTATGGATCCCCATTAGTTCCTGTCAAGGCAGCAGCTACTCTTCCTGGGGTTTATTATGGATCCCCATCTATTTTGTGAAGTGTACCAGTCACTCCTGCAGCAAAGCACCCCCACAACATGATGCTGCCACCCCTGGGCTTCATGGTTGGGATGGTGTTCTTCCGCTTGCAAGCCTCCCCCTTTCTCCTCCAAACATAACGATGGTCATTATGGCCAAACAGTTCTATTTTTGTTTCATCAGACCAGAGGACTTTTCTCCAAAAAGTACAATCTTTGTCTCCATGTGCAGCAATGTCGATATAGGACTTGTTTTATTGTGGATATAGATACCTTTGTACCTGTTTCCTCCAGCATCTTCACAAGGTCCTTTGCTGTTGTTCTGGAGTTGATTTGCACTTTTCGCACCAAAGTACGTTCTTCTCTAGGAGACAGAACGCGTCTCCTTCCTGAACGGTATGACGGCTGCGTGGTCCCACGGTAGCAGATTTTTCAGACCAGGCTGCCAGTACGGCATCCTCAACAATTTTGACATTTACGCACACGCCGCCTACCAATGGAGGACGGTATGTATTGGCTGGTGATTCACCCAAGCCACACAGGAAAGCCTCATGTTCGGATAACTTCTGAGTTGAACTTTTCATTCTGTCATCAGCCACAAATGGCTGACTTCTGACCAAGTTCACCGGGGTTAAGTTTTTTGCTGACATAGAACCGTGGTTGCTGCATAAGGTATGGCATATAGCCTTCGACGAAGGCGGTCGAGTCAACGGAGTGGGCATAGGTATTTGTGACCACACTTGGTTGGTTTTCCAATCCATCAGCGTTACCAAGCGGTCAATCAGATCTGTCCCAATCAGCATCTGTTCGTTGTCAATACTAGTCACGTACACCGGGTGGGCAAGTGAAACCTCGAAGTTAAGTTTTGCAATGTTCCGTTTTTAACCAACGTTTGGTTGGGTCCACTGCTTTGAAGTATGGCCTGTTCGAGTTGTTTTTTCTCGTCATATCCCCAACAAATCGGAGTGGTAGGTTGGAAGAAAGGAGTGGTAGGTTACCTGTGTTGATTGTCAAGACAGACTGCTGTACTTCGTGACCCAGTGGGTCCACGATCGGAATGGGAGAGGAATCAGCTGTTGCAATGCTGCTTACCTGGTGCGTCGCAACGTCTGTATCGGAATCTGTAGGTAAAGCCTGTTGGCCAGTGTCTACATCAAGCTGGCCTTGGACAGCTCGAATCAACCTACTTAGATACAGTTCTCGACCGTAACATTGATTGTTCCAAAATATAATTTTGTTGGAACCTCGTGTTGTCTTTTTGGGGTCTTGACTTATCGTAGACCTTTGGCTGCAGTGCGAATGTCCTTTAGTCAAGATAGTTCATTTGAGTCTCAAAGATTTTATACCTTTTTGGGCGGAACAGGCATTTCTGTCGTTTATTGTCACGTTGTGGGTGTAGGGAACGAGGCGGAGAGCGAGTGTTGTTCGACATTGTGTTTATTCAAAGCAAACTCGGCAACAAAACAAGAAAGCAGTAGTACATTATTGTCGGATGCGGACTAAACTATGGCCCAGCTGAACAAAACAATAAACAAAGAGCACACTGCTAAGCCGTGAACGGATGTGAAAGCGTCAATGCAACACACAATCACACACAATCACATACAAGAAACGCACAATCACATACAAGAAACCACACTGCTTGAACATAAATAGAATCCTCAATTAGAGACAACTACAGGCAGCTGCCTCTAATTGGGGATTAACACAAACAGAGTTCGCCTGAGCTCGTGTCAGGTCCTGACTGAGCCCGGTCCACAGTCAGAACCTGACAGTTTATGACCTTATCTGTCTTCCCTGAGCGTAGCTTGGGCAAGCAGGGCATTAGAATTAACTATGATCTCGTGTAAACAGCTAAAAACACAGTTTTATCGTCACAAAAACATTCTCTTTAACCTGGATATTTCTTACCAAACGTAACCAATGTAGACAGTATGAAAACTCTTAAAGTTACAATGTTATCATCATGACTCAGCTTGGCAGAGATGGCTCTATCACATGACCTGTTAACCTGTTAATCTCAAGTCATGACATCGCTAAGTAACCCTCCTGTATTCTACCATCATGGTCGCTAAGTAACCCTGTTGTATTCTACCATTATGGTCGCTAAGTAACCCTGTTGTATTCTATCATCATGGTCGCTAAGTAACCCTGTTGTATTCTATCATCATGGTCGCTAAGTAACCCTGTTGTATTCTACCATCATGGTCGCTAAGTAACCCTGTTGTATTCTACCATCATGGTCGCTAAGTAACCCTAATGTATTCTACCATCATGGTCGCTAAGTAACCCTGTTGTATTCTACCATCATGGTCGCTAAGTAACCCTGTTGTATTCTACCATCATGGTCGCTAAGTAACCCTGTTGTTTCTACCATCATGGTCGCTAAGTAACCCTGTTGTATTCTATCATCATGGTCGCTAAGTAACCCTGTTGTATTCTACCATCATGGTCGCTAAGTAACCCTGTTGTATTCTACCATCATGGTCGCTAAGTAACCCTGTTGTATTCTACCATCATGGTCGCTAAGTAACCCTGTTGTATTCTCCCATCATGGTCGCTAAGTAACCCTGTTGTATTCTACCATCATGGTCGCTAAGTAACCCTGTTGTATTCTACCATCATGGTCGCTAAGTAACCCTGTTGTATTCTACCATCATGGTCGCTAAGTAACCCTGTTGTATTCTACCATCATGGTCGCTAAGTAACCCTGTTGTATTCTATCATCATGGTCGCTAAGTAACCCTGTTGTATTCTACCATTATGAACGCTAAGTAACCCTGTTGTATTCTACCATTATGAACGCTAAGTAACCCTGTTGTATTCTACCATTATGAACGCTAAGTAACCCTGTTGTATTCTACCATCATGGTCGCTAAGTAACCCTGTTGTATTCTACCATCATGGTCGCTAAGTAACCCTGTTGTATTCTACCATCATGGTCGCTAAGTAACCCTGTTGTATTCTACCATCATGGTCGCTAAGTAACCCTGTTGTATTCTACCATCATGGTCGCTAAGTAACCCTGTTGTATTCTACCATCATGGTCGCTAAGTAACCCTGTTGTATTCTACCATCATGGTCGCTAAGTAACCCTGTTGTATTCTACCATCATGGTCGCTAAGTAAACCTGTTGTATTCTATCATCATGGTCACTAAGTAGGTTAAACAACCACATCAGTAATAGCGATAATATCTCTGTAAACTAACCCTTGCCTTGCTTCTCTGTTCCAGATGCGTTTGATCGTGAGTACAAGATTGCGTACGACCGCCTCAGCCCGAGCCAGGTCAAGCTGACACACAACTGTGACCGACCCCCAGGAGCAGGGGTCATGGAATGTAGGAGGATGTTCGGGAAACCCAGTCTGTGATCTCCCCACCTCACCTCTCCTCTCCTCTCCATCCGGAAGACTTCTGTCTAACCTAGTCTGTGAAGTACCCCCTACTCACCTCACCTCCTCTGGAGGACCTTTGGGCAGCCTAGTCTGTGATCTCCCCACCTCCCCCTGGCTGCTACCCATCCATCCCATCCCTCCCAAAACATGACTGCTGCTTACCTACCGTCAGCCCCTCTCTCTGGCCCCTCTCTGTTGGGGAGAAATCCTCAGAGCCAGCCCACCTGACACCCCAGGCATGGGGAGCCATTGGAACCCAACAGACACTGAAGCACAAAGTGGAACAAATACATAGAAAATATCCTAGAAGCTTTCAGAGACGCTCCATGTCGTTACAACAGGACATTTACATTTCAGTCATTTAGCAGGCTCTCTTATCCAGAGACACTTACAGGAGCAATTAGAGTTAAGTGCCTTGCTCAAGGGCACATCAAAATATTTTTCACCTAGTCGGCTCCGGGATTTGAACCTGTGACCTTTTGGTTAATGGCCCAATGCTCTTAACTGCTAGGCTACCTGCCTCCCTCACATGGTATTCACATGGTATGAAATTCTATGACATGTTATCACAACAGAACCACATGGTATTACATTCTATAACATGGTATCACAATAGGACCACATGGCATCACATTCACATGGTATTACATTCTATAACATGGTATGACATGGTATCACAATAGAACGACATGGTATGACATGGTATCACAATAGAACGACATGGTATGACATGGTATCACAATAGAACGACATGGTATGACATGGTATCACAATAGAACGACATGGTATGACATGGTATCACAATAGGACCACATGGTATCACATAGTATCACAATAGGATAACATGGTATGACATGGTATCACAATAGGACCACATGGTATGACATGGTATCACAATAGGACCACATGGTATCACATAGTATCACAATAGGATAACATGGTATGACATGGTATCACAATAGGACCACATGGTATGACATGGTATCACAATAGGACCACATGGTATCACATAGTATCACAATAGGATAACATGGTATCACAATAGGACCACATGGTATGACATGGTATCACAATAGGATAACATGGTATGACATGGTATCACATGGTATTGTATTTTCACTATTATTACATTAATCAAATGTTTGTAATATTACCATGTGATATTTTCTTTATATTCTAAGACAATCTGTATCTGATGAACTTGTAAGTGTGTATGTATGTAAATGTTTTGTTTTTGTTGTGTGAGCTTCAAGCTTATTGTGTTTTTGTACCACAGTCAGGGGTGTTTAACTGTTGTGATGGGAGTGTTGTTGGGCGTAATGTAAGTCTTTCACACGTGATTCTAAGCACTTTCCAAAGAGTAACTTATATTAACTGTTATAATTTGTAGTAATAATTTACAGTAACAGTAATAATTTACATTAATAATTTACAGTAATCATTTTCACCTGACTTACTGCACTTACTGAGGATGATGTCATACTTTAACATTCAGCAAACTCACAGGACCAGTACAAATAAAAAAATGAAGGATCCATTGGCCATGTGTGAGAGCATTAAAACTGTGAGGTATCATGGGTAAATTGTGAATTACTGATGTATAAATAATATTGAGTAGTGATTTATGATGTAAGGTGGTTTGTAGATCAGTCAGTCTCAGCGTGCCTTTAATTTGGCTGCCATGTCTAACACGCCGATGTCGTTTTGGGTTGGAACATACATAGACCATGTTATATATACATAGACCATGTTATATACACATAGACCATGTTATATACACATAGACCATGTTCTATATACATAGACCATGTTATATTCACATAGACCATGTTATATACATGTTATATATACATAGACCATGTTATATATACACATAGACCATGTTATATATACACATAGACCATGTTATATATACACATAGACCATGTTATATACACATAGACCATGTTATATACACATAGACCATGTTATATACACAGAGACCATGTTATATACACAGAGACCATGTTATATACACATAGACCATGTTATATATACAGAGACCATGTTATATATACATAGACCATGTTATATATACATAGACCATGTTATATACACATAGACCATGTTATATATACATAGACCATGTTATATATACATAGACCATGTTATATATACATAGACCATGTTATATATACATAGACCATGTAATATACACATAGACCATGTTATATATACATAGACCATGTTATATACACATAGACCATGTTATATATACATAGACCATGTTATATATACATAGACCATGTTAAATACACATAGACCATGTTATATATACATAGACCATGTTATATACACATAGACCATGTTATATACACATAGACCATGTTATATATACATAGACCATGTTATATACACAGAGACCATGTTATATACACATAGACCATGTTATATACACAGAGACCATGTTATATACACATAGACCATGTTATATATACATAGACCATGTTATATATACATAGACCATGTTATATATACATAGACCATGTTATATACACATAGACCATGTTATATATACATAGACCATGTTATATATACATAGACCATGTTATATACACATAGACCATGTTATATATACATAGACCATGTTATATATACATAGACCATGTTATATACACATAGACCATGTTATATACACAGAGACCATGTTATATACACAGAGACCATGTTATATACACAGAGACCATGTTATATACACATAGACCATGTTATATATACATAGACCATGTTATATACACATAGACCATGTTATATACACATAGACCATGTTATATATACATAGACCATGTTATATACACATAGACCATGTTATATACACATAGACCATGTTATATACACATAGACCATGTTATATACACAGAGACCATGTTATATACACATAGACCATGTTATATACACATAGACCATGTTATATACACATAGACCATGTTATATACACACATAGAACATGTTATATATACATAGACCATGTTATATATACATGATATATATACATAGACCATGTTATATATACATAGACCATGTTATATACATGATATATATACATAGACCATGTTATATATACATAGACCATGTTATATACATGATATATACAGTGGGGAGAACAAGTATTTGATACACTGCCGATTTTGCAGGTTTTCCCACTTACAAAGCATGTAGAGGTCTGTAATTTTTATCATAGGTACACTTCAACTGTGAGAGACTGAATCTAAAACAAAAATCCAGAAAATCACATTGTATGATTTTTAAATAATTAATTTGCATTTTATTGCATGACATAAGTATTTGATCACCTACCAACCAGTAAGAATTCCGGCTCTCACAGACTTGTTAGTTTTTCTTTAAGAAGCCCTCCTGTTCTCCACTCATTACCTGTATTAACTGCACCTGTTTGAACTCGTTACCTGTATAAAAAAGACACTTGTCCACACACTCAATCAAACAGACTCCAACCTCTCCACAATGGCCAAGACCAGAGAGCTGTGTAAGGACATCAGGGATAGAATTTTAGACCTGCACAAGGCTGGGATGGGCTACAGGAGGCAAGCAGCTTGGTGAGAAGGCAACAACTGTTGGCGCAATTATTAGAAAATGGAAGAAGTTCAAGATGACGGTCAATCTCCCTCGGTCTGGGGCACCATGCAAGATCTCACCTCATGGGGCATCAATGATCATGAGGAAGGTGAGGGATCAGCCCAGAACTACACGGCAGGACCTGGTCAATGACCTGAAGAGAGCTGGGACCACAGTCTCAAAGAAAACCATTAGTAACACACTGCGCCGTCATGGATTAAAATCCTGCAGCGCACACAAGGTCCCCTTGCTCAAGCCAGCGCATGTCCAGGCCCGTCTGAAGTTTGCCAATGACCATCTGGATGATCCAGAGGAGGGATGGGAGAAGGTCATGTGGTCTGATGAGACAAAAATAGAGCTTTTTGGTCTAAACTCCACTCGCCGTGTTTGGAGGAAGAAGAAGGATGAGTACAACCCCAAGAACACCATCCCAACCGTGAAGCATGGAGGTGGAAACATCATTCTTTGTGGATGCTTTACTGCAAAGGGGACAGGACGACTGCACCGTATTGAGGGGAGGATGGATGGGGCCATGTATTGCGAGATCTTGGCCAACAACCTCCTTCCCTCAGTAAGAGCATTGAAGATGGGTCGTGGCTGGGTCTTCCAGCATGACAACTACCCGAAACACACAGCCAGGGCAACTAAGGAGTGGCTCCGTCAGAAGCATCTCAAGGTTCTGGAGTGGCCTAGCCAGTCTCCAGACCTGAACCCAATTGAAAATCCGTATTGCCCAGCGACAGCCCCGAAACCTGAAGGATCTGTATGGAGGAGTGGGCCAAAATCCCTGCTGCAGTGTGTGCAAACCTGGTCAAGAACCACAGGAAACAGAGTATGATCTCTGTAATTGCAAACAAAGGTTTCTGTACCAAATATTAAGTTATGCTTTTCTGATGTATCAAATACTTATGTCATGCAATAAAATGCAAATTAATTACTTAAATCATACAATGTGATTTTCTGGATTTTTGTTTTAGATTCCGTCACTCACAGTTGAAGAGTACCTATGATAAAAATTACAGACTTCTACATGCTTTGTAAGTGGGAAAACCTGCAAAATCGGCAGTGTATCAACTACTTGTTCTCCCCACTGTACACACAGGTGCAGTTCAATACATTAGAATATTGTGGAAAAGTTAAGTAATTTCAATAGTTAAATTGACAAAGTGAAACTCATATAAATCGTGGATTAATTACAGAAAAAGTGAAATAGTTCAAGCCTGTATTTGTTTTAATCTTGATGATTACGGCTTGCACCTGTATATAGACCATGTTGTATACATGATATATACATAGACCATGTTGTATACATGATATATACATAGACCATGTTGTATACATGATATATACATAGACCATGTTGTATACATGATATATACATAGACCATGTTGTATACATGATATATACATAGACCATGTTGTATACATGCTATATATAGAAAGGTGATTTAAGTGACTGAACGTGGCATGGTTGTTGGTGCCAGACGGGCTGGTTTGAGTATTTCAGAAAGTGCTGATCTACTGGGATTTTCCCTCACAACCATCTCTAGGGTTTACAGAGAATGGTCTGAAAATGAGAAAACATCCAGTGAGCGGCAGTTCTCTGGGCGAAAATGTTGATGTCAGAGGTCAGAGGAGAATGGCCAGACTGGTTGGAGCTGATAGAAAGGCCACAGTAACTCAAATAACCACTCGTTACAACCAAGGTATGCAGAAGAGCATCTCTGAACGCACAACACGTTGAACCTTGAAGCTGATGGCCTACAGCAGCAGAAGACCACACCGGGTGCCACTCCTGTCAGCTAACAACAGGAAACTGAGGCTATAATTTGCACGTCCCACCAAAACTGGACAATAGAAGATTGGAAAAACGTTGTCTGGTCTGATGAGTCCCGATTTCTGCTGCAACATTCAGATGGTCGGGTCAGAATTTGTCATAAACAACATGAAAGCATGGATCCATCCTGCCTTGTATCAACGGTTCAGGCTGGTGGTGGTGGTGTAATGGTGTGGGGGATATTTTCTTGGCACCCTTTGGGCCCCTTAGTACCAATTGAGCATCGTTTAAACACCACATCCTACCTGAGTATTGTTGCTGACCATGTCCATCCCTTTATGACCACAGTGTACCCATCTTCTAATGGCTACTTCCAGCAGGATAATGCGCCATGTCACACAGCTCACATCATCTCAAACTGGTTTCTTGAACATGACAATGACTTCACTGTACTACAAATGGCCTCCAGTCACCAGATCTCAATCCAATAGAGCACCTTTGGGACGTGGTGGAACGGGAGATTCACATTCTGGATGTGCAGCCGAGGAGGTGTACCTAACAAGGTGTACCTAACAAGGTGTACCTAACAAGGTGTACCTAACAGGGTGTACCTAACAGGGTGTACCTAACAAGGTGTACCTAACAAGGTGTACCTAACAGGGTGTACCTAACAGGGTGTTTCTAACAAGGTGTACCTAACAAGGTGTACCTAACAAGGTGTACCTAACCAAATGCAGGATGTGGAGAGAAAGATGTGTTTTCTAATTGTTTCATCAACTTTTTGTAAATAAATGTATTGACACATGGAGCTATTCTGTTTCTCTGTAGCTGTATAGTTGTACAGAGTAAATGGTATATTCTGTTTCTCTGTAGCTGTATAGTTGTACAGAGTAAATGGTATATTCTGTTTCTCTGTAGCTGTATAGTTGTACAGAGTAAATGGTATGTTCTGTTTCTCTGTAGCTGTATAGTTGTACAGAGTAAATGGTATGTTCTGGCTGGCAGGCAGGCAGGCAGGCAGGCAGACAGGCAGGCAGACAGGCAGGCCTTTTATCTCCTTTTACTCCCCAGTTATGATTTCGTCTTGTTGCTGCAGCTCCCCAACATGCTCGGAAGGCAAAATTCGAGTAATACATCCTCCAAACATGACCCGCCAACACCCGCCCACTTAACCCGGAAGCCAGCCGCCCCAATGTGTCGGAGGAAACACCATTCACCTGACAAGCGAGGTCAGCCTGCAGGCGCCCAGCCCACCACAAGGAGTTGCTAGAGTCAATGAGCCCGGTAAAGCCCCCCCTAGCCAAACCCTCGCCTAACCCAGACGACGCTGGGCAATTATGCGCCGCCCTATGGGACTCCCAATCACGGCCGGTTGTGATAAAGCCCGGGATCGACGCCTCTAGCGCTGCGATGCAGTGCCTTAGACCGCTACGCCACTCGGGAGGCCATAGTGCACTACTTCTGACCATGATCCATACTCCAGTGTTAGGATAGAAGGTGTAAGAGCTGGGTCACAGTGAAATATGTTACATGTCAAGGTATCTGAATTCTTCTGACAGGTTTGAAACTGTCACAATATCCTCAACAAGGAACTTTTGTATATTGTGAATGAACTGGTTAGAGAAGGGTTCCACATCATTCCACAACAGAATGGTTTCTTACATTCCTTCCTAAAGAGCACGGAAAACCAACAGTACTTAATGACAGTTTACGGTTGACTAGCTTCAGGCTTTAGGTTGAGGATTATTCAACAAATGTATCGTTTACCATGTCAGCCTGAAATCCCCTGCCTGTTTACTGCCAAGGAAAAGTACTGTGATATTATGTATAAATGTAATTTCACTCATAATTACAACCATACTTATGGCTCTGTTCAATCTGAATTGCTGAAGCGTTACAGATTGCACGATAGAAATATAAAGGTAATTTCCTATTGGCCGACATATGCAGCGTTTACCCTGAATGCAGTCTGCTAACACAGGAGCAGTGCCTTTACATTCAAATCACGCTGTAACACTGAACTTCCGTGATACGGATTGAATAGAACCCTTAATATGTTCAATAATTACTTTGTCTGATAAATATTTGAATACTAATCACAAAAGACCCACTGGTTTATAAATTATATTATGGCGTTTCACAGCTTTACGTTTGGAATTAACGTTGAGACCCAGCAGGCATAATTTGGGCACGTCATAAAAAGACTAAATATTTTCTACCAATGTTTGATATTTTCTAATGACCCTTTTGGAAGAAATATAAATTGATTTGGTTTAAAATCTCTCCTCTTGTTATTCTTGTACTAAAACCCACTGAGTCAAAGCTTTGTGTATAAAAGGTGTCTTTTGGTATGTGGACATTACATAACTCTGTACCAGTGCTCTCCAAACCTGTTCCTGGAGAGCTACCCTCCTGGAGGTTTTCACTCCAAACCTGTTCCTGAAGAACTTCCCTCTCCAAGAACAGGGTTGGAGTTAAAACCTCCAGGAGGTAAACTCTCTAGGAACAGGGTTGGAGTTAAAACCTCCAGGAGGTAAACTCTCTAGGAACAGGGTTGGAGTTAAAACCTCCAGGAGGTAACTCTCTAGGAACAGGGTTGGAGTTAAAACCTCCAGGAGGTGCCTCTCCAGGAACAGGGTTGGAGTTAAAACCTCCAGGAGGTAACTCTCCAGGAACAGGGTTGGAGTTAAAACCTCCAGGAGGTAACTCTCCAGGAACAGGGTTGGAGTTAAAACCTCCAGGAGGTACCTCTCCAGGAACAGGGTTGGAGTTAAAACCTCCAGGAGGTAACTCTCCAGGAACAGGGTTGGAGTTAAAACCTCCAGGAGGTAACTCTCCAGGAACAGGGTTGGAGAGCCCTGTATGTAAGTACTATACACGTTGACCATGACATCATCATATCATCACTATAGGTATCAATATGCTGTTGGAGCACTGTTATCTTTGAATATATGATATTTATCATTTTTAACACAGTTTAATACTAGTTTGTAAGATTTGTTTTCATGGAATCTGACTGACTGGATCTACAGATTGTTTTAAATTCTGAATAAACCACCAGAATAATAAAACACTTGTTTCTGGGTGGTGTGGTTGGTCTGATTCTGTATGGGAGAAACATCCTGGTTCACAGATAATGTATGTATTATATCACAGTGTATTGCATTTAGACCAGGGGTCTTCCACCTTTTTCAGCCCAGGGACCCCTTAGCCAATAGAGGAATAGAACAGGGACCCCAAGATAAAAAAAAGATAAAAAGTTGTAGTGTTTTAAGCCTGGCCGTACACTAACAGTAACTGACTAACATATGTATTACCTCTTTTAACCTATTTTGTACTCAGTTATACAGAACTATTATTGGTTTTTATTATTGGCCATATAATACAATAATTGTAATCCCTTTTTTAACCTATTTATATACTCAATTATTATGTTTATGTTTGATGAAACTTTTTTATTATTATTATTATTATTGATGAGGTTTCCATTTGGGTTTATTTATCTTATGGATGACACATAGGCCTCCCTTAGTGAGATGACTGGCCCTGGTGGGTAGCACACAGCTGCTCTATTCTGCGGGAGATGGAGGTTGTCAGGCAGAGCACCATGTCATCCTCAGGCTGCAGTCTGGACCGGTATTTGCTCTTCAGGTAGGTGAGGGAGGAAAATCCACTTTCACAAAGTTATGTTGTTGCAAAAGGCAAAAGGCTCAGCATTGCCTTTGCAGTGAGCTGGGGGAAGTCTTTCTGACAATAAATCCAGAACTGAATGAGAGTTGACTCATACACATTCTTGTGCGTGCTGTCAGTGGGCAGCTGTCTGTGGAGGTTCTGGAGGTTGTCAAGTTTGAGCTGTCATATGCTCATTGTTATAACAACCTAACTTAGTAGTCCAGTCTATTATTTGCTTTCCAGCTTTTTATTTATTGGCAGCTAAAATTAGCAACGTCATCTTCTTGTTTTTTTAAAGGCGGTTGGCAATCACCCGTGGAATCATGGGAATCATTTCGTATTTTTTTAAGTAGCTTATTATTGCCTATTAATGCTTGAAATTTACTCAATATTCTTCTCCCCCACCGAAAAAAAAATCCCCCACATAAATTATTTTGATGAACATTTTTTATAAATTTTGGGGACCCCCTGCAGTACCCCCACGGACCCCCTAGGGGTCGCAGACCCCCGGTTGAAGATCCCTGATTTAGACTATACTGACAATTTCAAACAAATGTGATTCTACACTGAACAAAAATATAAACCCAACATGCAACAATTTCAAAGATTTTACTGAGTTACAGTTCATATCAGGAAATCAGTCAGTTAAAATAAATTCATTAGGCCCTAATCTATGGATTTCACATGACTGGAAATACAGATATGCATCTGTTGGTCACAGATACCTTAAAACCAGTCAGTATCTGGTGTGACCACCATTTGCAACATGGGGGCATGCATTATAATGCTGAAACATGAGGGGATGGATGGCAGTGAATGAATGGCAGACAATGGGCCTCAGGATTTCGTCACGGTATCTCTGCATTCAAATTGCCATCGATAAAATGCAATTGTGTTGGTTGTCCATAGCTTAAGCCTGCCCATACCATAACCCCACCACCACCATGGGGCGCTCTGTTCACAACGTTGACATCACCAAACCACAACCCTCTACAACAGGGGTGGGCAATTATTTTTCCCAGGGGGCCAAATGAGCAACTGAAAATATTTTGGAGGGCCGGGCCAAAATGCCGAACTCAATTATGCATAATATACATTTTATTTCTATATAAAAAGCAGTGAATGGCATTGTTTTGACCGCTGGTAAGAGTGTATGTTATTATTTGGCAATTAAAAGGTGAGGTTAGCTTTCAAAAATATCATTTATTCAAATAGAATTTCCAAAATGATAAACAAAATGTGAAACATTTGACTCATTTTCAGTCACATTAATAACAAAGGGCATTTTGAGTTTCATATACTATTGAAACAAGGATTTTCTTAGCTTTCTAAAGACATCACATCATCTTTGTAGCCAAAATAAACAAGACATGTCACTGAACTGTGTAACTGTGTAAAGAAAAGTGTCCCAGTTTTGTAGCCTTTTTTACTTTACATGCCTGTATTAAACATTTAATGTTTTCAGAACTTGTTATATTCCCACATTTTAGTGTTCTTCAGTTCTTGTTTTTTCATTCAGTGTGAGAAATCCAGTCTCTGTTGAGCTTTAACAAGTCCATCAAAGTCAGGTTGAATGTCTGAGGTGGAGATGCAAAGCACAGCTGACAGATGTTCATCAGTGAGAGAGGATCTGTATCTGGATTTGGTCAACTTCATGACTGAGAATGTCTGTTCACATATGTAGGTGGATCCAAAGAGAACCAACGTCTTCTGAGCATGTCTCCTCATGTTTGGAAAGTTCTCCTCCTTCAGAGCAGAGTAGAACTCTAGCAGTGATGCTGACTTAAAGTGCTCTTTCAGTAGTGAATCAGACTGCAGGTCAATGAGTTCAAGCTGAACATCTATCAACACTGCAGGTAAAGAGAGAGGAAACCAGCTGCATTTCATCCTCAACCTTTTTGAAATCTTGAAAACGCCTTGAACATTCATCATACAGTGCTCCTAACATGGATGAGTACCTGTGCCGGTGATCAGCTGATGGTTTGACTTCTTTCAGGGTTTTCATGTGTTTGAGATTGTTGATGCCTAGTTGCCTTGAAATTAATTGCAACTTTGTCATGAAGGCTTTCACATGGCCATGCATTTCATGAGCAGAAAGGCCCTTGACCTGCAGTTGTGTGTTCAGTTCATTCATCATTGCAGTCACATCAACAGCAAATTATAAATCTGCCATCCAATCCTTATCTGACAGCTCTGGGATGGTTTTGCCTTTTATCTCACAAAACTCTTTTATCTCTGATTTCAGAACCCAAAACCTTTTTAGCACTTTGCCCAGGCTGAGCCATCTGACAGCTGTGTGGTACCTGACATCACCATGTTCGCTCTCTTGCTCCTCCAATAGTGAAACAAACTGCCTGTGATTTAATGCTCGCGCTCTGATGAAATTAACTGTTGTAGTAACAACATCAACCACATGGCTAAGTTTTGTCACAGCTCTCATCCAAAGCCAAATAAAAAAAGTCCAAGCTTCCCACTTCACTTCACAGCTGAAACTCCAGATTCTCTGTGATGTCCTCCACCCTTCTCGTCACGGTGCGGCGGGACAGCGTGATGTTTTCAAATGCTTCTTTTTTCTCTGGGCATAGCAGTGCTGCAGACTCGACCATGCACTCTTTCACAAACTCCCCCTCCGAGAATGGCTTACTGTTCTGGGTGATTTTGTGGGCTATCACAAAGCTGGTTCTGGTCGCTGCATCTATGGCTGCATGCAGCTTTGTTGTTTTTCTAGCTTTGCTACTAAATCCGTTGATGTCCGCGCTCGTTCGGCATCAGTCAACTTTTTGTATTTCTCGGCATGTTTCGTCTCGTAATGCCGTTTCAAATTGTACTCTTTAAACACGGCGACATGCTCCCCACAAACCAAACACACAGGTTTACCCTTGACTTCAGTAAAGGTAAAAAATTAGTAGTCCATATTTGTTTGAAAGTTCTGCTTTCGGCATCCACTTTCCTCTTTTTGGCATGAGCCGACATTTTCGCATTTTTTCAGGGGTGACAAGGAAGGAAGACAGTTCAGGGGTGACACGGAAGGTAGACAGTTCAGGGGTGACAAGGAAGGAAGACAGTTCAGGGGTGACACAGAAGGTAGACAGTTCAGGGGTGACACGGAAGGAAGACAGTTCAGGGGTGACAAGGAAGGTAGACAGTTCAGGGGTGACATGGAAGGAAGACAGTTCAGGGGTGACACGGAAGGTAGACAGTTCAGGGGTGACACGGAAGGTAGACAGTTCAGGGGTGACACGGAAGGAAGACAGTTCAGGGGTGACACGGAAGGAAGACAGTTCAGGGGTGACACGGAAGGTAGACAGTTCAGGGGTGACAAGGAAGGAAGACAGTTCAGGGGTGACACAGAAGGTAGACAGTTCAGGGGTGACACGGAAGGAAGACAGTTCAGGGGTGACAAGGAAGGTAGACAGTTCAGGGGTGACACGGAAGGAAGACAGTTCAGGGGTGACACGGAAGGTAGACAGTTCAGGGGTGACACGGAAGGTAGACAGTTCAGGGGTGACACGGAAGGAAGACAGTTCAGGGGTGACACGGAAGGAAGACAGTTCAGGGGTGACACGGAAGGTAGACAGTTCAGGGGTGACAAGGAAGGAAGACAGTTCAGGGGTGACACAGAAGGTAGACAGTTCAGGGGTGACACGGAAGGAAGACAGTTCAGGGGTGACAAGGAAGGTAGACAGTTCAGGGGTGACACGGAAGGAAGACAGTTCAGGGGTGACAAGGAAGGTAGACAGTTCAGGGGTGACACGGAAGGTAGACAGTTCAGGGGTGACACGGAAGGAAGACAGTTCAGGGGTGACACTGAAGGAAGACAGTTCAGGGGTGACACGGAAGGTAGACAGTTCAGGGGTGACACGGAAGGTAGACAGTTCAGGGGTGACACGGAAGGAAGACAGTTCAGGGGTGACACGGAAGGTAGACAGTTCAGGGGTGACAAGGAAGGTAGACAGTTCAGGGGTGACACGGAAGGAAGACAGTTCAGGGGTGACACGGAAGGTAGACAGTTCAGGGGTGACACGGAAGGTAGACAGTTCAGGGGTGACACGGAAGGAAGACAGTTCAGGGGTGACACGGAAGGTAGACAGTTCAGGGGTGACAAGGAAGGTAGACAGTTCAGGGGTGACACGGAAGGAAGACAGTTCAGGGGTGACACGGAAGGTAGACAGTTCAGGGGTGACACGGAAGGTAGACAGTTCAGGGGTGACACGGAAGGAAGACAGTTCAGGGGTGACACGGAAGGAAGACAGTTCAGGGGTGACACGGAAGGTAGACAGTTCAGGGGTGACAAGGAAGGTAGACAGTTCAGGGGTGACACGGAAGGAAGACAGTTCAGGGGTGACACGGAAGGTAGACAGTTCAGGGGTGACACGGAAGGTAGACAGTTCAGGGGTGACACGGAAGGAAGACAGTTCAGGGGTGACACGGAAGGAAGACAGTTCAGGGGTGACACGGAAGGAAGACAGTTCAGGGGTGACACGGAAGGAAGACAGGTTTTCAATCACACGCATTTCACGTGCACAGTTGACGTGCACGATTGCGTGCACTGTGAGAATAAATGGGCTTCAAAATAAAAGCAATGCGGTTTTATTCCACCCATAAGATAATTAGAAAATATGTTTTATTTTCTAATTATCATGTAATCTTTCGCTGGCCGTACAATGCCCAGGTCTGCTATACACGCTGTCTGCCATCTGCCCAGTAAAGTTGAAACCGGGATTCATCCGTGAAGAGCACACTTCTCCCGTAGAACAAAAGGATACATTTTGTTCTATGGTTCATATTTAATTGAATTAATTTGATTTAATCTATTTATTGATATAATGGTTTAATGTATTGTCTAGTGTCTGTTTTCTAATCTGGAAAGTGTCGAAGTGCGTCTCACCCTAGGAACTAATGAAGGAAATTAATGCTTCCGCCCGGACAGAACAGTGAACAGTACAACTCCATCGAAGAGATTTCTACATTGATGGGTATGACTCTTTTTGTTTGTCGTTTTCATGATATAACGTTTTAAATACCTGCTCGGTATTAATGCATAGTTCCATTCTATTAACTGTGTAGATGAACAGTGTCCTCATCAACAGGTTAAAGCTAGTCTTATCGGACACGTTTAGTTGGGCTTCTTGTTTCCATCTGGGATGACAGAGGTCGGCGCCGTTTAACATGAGGGAGGATTAGTATTTGTTTTATGGCATCTGATCTCACTCAAACACAGCTACATAAAAACAGCATGGTCACTTTGCTCGTTGTATACATCATTCCTTCTCACTACTATCTATCTCTCCTCACCTGTTCCCTTCGCTTGTGGTAGGCTGGACACATGAGATTTTTAACAACGCACTAGTTTTTTATGTATCCACGGTGCAGCCCAGTTTCATAATATCACCATTTGTCCCAGCTGCTTGCCATAGTTTTTAAAAGGGTAGCTGCCAGCTCCCTGCCAGCTCCGTGGAACCAGCTCCCTTCAGAACCTTCTATTCCCAGTGTATTGTTCCACGTCACTACGTCACTGAGACCCGCCCATGTTGTTAGTTAGAATGTCAACAACAACAACACATTACTGATGGGTCGGTCCGTTGTTTCCTATAGGGGAAATATAGGTATCTATGTCAATTTCAAATATCTTGCAATGTGTATATATAGATTTTTTTTCAGGTAGGACACCATTTTAATCAGGATAATCTCCTCTTTGTAATTTATTTATTTTTATTTATTTCACCTTTATTTAACCAGGTAGGTCAGTTGAGAACAAGTTCTCATTTGCAACTGCGACCTGGCCAAGACAAAGCAAAGCAGTGCGACAAAAACAACACAGAGTTACACAGTAAACAAACATGGTCAAAAACACAATGGAAAGTCTATAATATAATTAAGGCTGGGCTGTGTACTCCATTGTCATCGATCGCTAGACCAGAAATAGTCCGAAGTTGCCATTTCTTCCCTACTTCCTCATTACCAGACATAAGCACAGTTGACACCATGGAGGTGCGGATGTTTACTTTCTACACAAGTAGTTATTTTTCAGTTTCATTTTAACAGATTGTAGTGGTAATATGTAAAGGGATGCATTTTTTGGTGCCATTTGGGAATTCTAAGCATCACTCTCTGCAAGCGTTAGATTTGATTCATTTGCTCTGGGCTCGTGCTAGTGTTCCAACTTAGCCAATGTTCTATTGTCGTTTTTCAGCCTTGGGTGAATTTGAACTCGTGCACAACCCATCAGCTGTGTGTGACCAGGCGAAAAAACCTTTCCAAGCCACACAACCTACATCATTGTCACGTCCTAGCCAACATAATAGAACTAACGTGTTTGTAAACCTGCTACAATCATACAGTACAGTGTACAGTCAGAAATCAGTTTAGCAGTTACACCACTGGGCCCCATGTTATACACTGCAGTGCTAGCTAGCTGTAGCTTATGCTTTCAATACTAGATTCATTCTCTGATCCTTTGATTGGGTGGACAACATGTCAGTTCATGCTGCATGGGCTCTTATAGTTTGTTGTCATAATTACTGTGTAAGTCTAGGGTAGGGGGTGAGAACCATGAGCCTCCTGGGTTTTGTATTGAAGTCAATGTAGCCAGAGGAGGACGGAAGCTAGCTGTCCTCCAGCTACACCGTGGTGCTAACCTACAGAAGCTAGCTGTCCTCCGGCTACACCGTGGTGCTAACCTACAGAAGCTAGCTGTCCTCCGGCTACACCGTGGTGCTAACCTACAGAAGCTAGCTGTCCTCCTGCTACACCGTGGTGCTAACCTACAGAAGCTAGCTGTCCTCCGGCTACACCGTGGTGCTAACCTACAGAAGCTAGCTGTCCTCCTGCTACACCGTGGTGCTAACCTACAGAAGCTAGCTGTCCTCCGGCTACACCGTGGTGCTAACCTACAGAAGCTAGCTGTCCTCCGGCTACACCGTGGTGCTAACCTACAGAAGCTAGCTGTCCTCCTGCTACACCGTGGTGCTAACCTACAGAAGCTAGCTGTCCTCCTGCTACACCGTGGTGCTAACCTACAGAAGCTAGCTGTCCTCCGGCTACACCGTGGTGCTAACCTACAGAAGCTAGCTGTCCTCCGGCTACACCGTGGTGCTAACCTACAGAAGCTAGCTGTCCTCCGGCTACACCGTGGTGCTAACCTACAGAGTGCAGTTCCATATGTTTCATTCTGTTCTGTTCTCAACAGTGTCCGTGCTGCAACACACAAATTCTAGTATATTCCCTGGGTAGGCAATTAGTTAGATTCAGCCGCGGGCCGAGTTTTGTCGGGGGCCAGAACATAATTATAATTTGTACACTGCAAATTGACCAGAACTAAGCCCCCCCAAAAATTGTATTTGAAAATAACAATAATTTAATACTTATTACATTGAGACACGATCACATATGTATCTTCCCACTGGGCACACAATGGTTGAATCAATGTTGTTTCCACGTCATTTCAATTATATTACGTTGAACCAACGTGGAATGGATGTTGAATTGATGTCTGTGCCCAGCAGTGTTGTAGTATGCATTTTTATTCGGCCTTGGAAAATGAGAACTCATAAACCAGCAGAGTAAAACAATTATAATGATCATATCCCTTTTCAGTCAGCGTATAAACCACTTCGCCAGGTCAAATATCTATTGAAACCTGGGCTTCCTACTTTACGCGTAACATTACTGTCCTTTACTTTTGTTGAATAATATCCTCAAACCGCTCGTTGTCCGCTAGCAGGGAAGAGTGAGGGAGATTGTTTGAAATGAGCGAGAAAGTTGTAAGACATTTAGTATTTGTATCTATTATTTAGAGACCGTTTCAGTTGGTGGTAATTTGTAGAGTCTCTTTAGAATGCATTATTTTCACCATTCTGATGTCTAAAGAATTCATATGTTCTTCTGAAATATGAACACGAGAAATACTGGACATTTTGAACTTTCATTATGGTAGCGATTTGTCACAATTATAATCATGGTCTTGAATTGGACTACTTGATTTGCTCCAGTCTTGTTCTTGAATCGGTCTCACTTGAGGTGTTCTCCAACACAACACTGGTACCCAGTGGTTTTATTTAATTTGTGGGAATACTTGGGAACAGATAAGTGTTTTTTGCTGAATTCCTGGTGATTTTACAGCCTATTTTGACCAAAAACGAAAATCCCCCCAAAATATCACTCTGGGGCCCGGTTTTGCTCCGCGGGCCGCCTGTTGCCGACCCCTAGTCTATTCTATTGTTTACCATCAATATGTCTTTGTTTTTCAGTTGTCTCTTTCAGTGAGACTGTTCTTTTCCTGGCATATATTATTTGCTTATATCAGAAGCCGGTTGATGAACAAGACACACCAAGAATCTTTTAATTCAAATGTGAGCATGCAGTATTCTGATTGACACCCATAGCTGTGTTGGATTAACATAAGTTTCCATGTTTTCCAGAGGCAGTGTTCTGGTTTGCATTCAAGACTGCGTTATATTCACACATCGAGAGACTGTGGAGGCGCCATTAAACTCATTCTGCTTTAGTGGAAACCACATCACCATCACCATGCCGACGGTGGTCCTAATGGACGCGTCTCTGTCCATGACCCGGCCGGTCTCTCTGGAGCAGTGCTCTGAGGAGTTGCAGAGGAAGAACCTAGCTGTGGCAGGACTTACCATGCTGTTTGAACACATGGCTACCAACTACCGACTGGAATTCACCTCTCTAGTGGCCTTCTCTTCCCTGTGGGAGCAACTGGTACCTTTCACCAGGGACTACAACACCCTACAGGTACACAGGTCTGGCTAACACCAGGGACTACAACACCCTACAGGTACACAGGTCTGGCTAACACCAGGGACTACAACACCCTACAGGTACACAGGTCTGGCTAACACCAGGGACTAGAACACCCTACAGGTACACAGGTCTGGCTAACACCAGGGACTACAACACCCTACAGGTACACAGGTCTGGCTAACACCAGGGACTACAACACCCTACAGGTACACAGGTCTGGCTAACACCAGGGACTACAACACCCTACAGGTACACAGGTCTGGCTAACACCAGGGACTACAACACCCTACAGGTACACAGGTCTGGCTAACACCAGGGACTACAACACCCTACAGGTACACAGGTCTGGCTAACACCAGGGACTACAACACCCTACAGGTACACAGGTCTGGCTAACACCAGGGCTTGGAGGCAATATCGTAGTAGCTCTACTTGCTGTCTGATTGGCTAGATGAATTTTGGACATTGTTTACACCTGTCCAATCTCTCAGATCTGATGAAGTGCACAGGCTAGGTAATGCTCTTTCTCAGATCTGATGAAGTGCACAGGCTAGGTAATGCTCTTTCTCAGATCTGATGAAGTGCACAGGCTAGGTAATGCTCTTTCTCAGATCTGATGAAGTGCACAGGCTAGGTAATGCTCTTTGCTAATTGTACCCTTCCCTCTGTTCTGCTGTGTCAGGAAGCCCTGAGCAATCTGGAGGACTATGACAAGACGTGTCTGGAGTCAGCTCTACATGGAGTCAGCAACGTGGTGCAGCAGGAGTGGGGTCACGCCTGTCCCACACAGGTAATATCAAGACTAGATAGATAGATACTTTATTGATCCCCGAGGGTACATTTCTTCGTCTGTCACAAAAGACAGATACATGATACATAGAGCGGCAGTATGAAAAAGTATAAAAATACAAAAAGTCTGGAGTGCAAAAAAGCTATAAAAAGACATTGCATAGTATGGGTGGATGGCTGAATATGTACACTATACATTGGTGGATGTTGGATGGTTAACTATACTATACAGGTTGATGGCAGAGAAATACTTCAATAGCTAAAAATGCGTATGATATGAGTGAGGGTAATAATAGTTTACTTAATATACAGACTGGTTAAATGAACAGGTAAGTGAATATTAGCATGGTTACATTAACTGTACAGGTAAATGACAGGAAGAGATACTTAAATAGCTAAATGTGTGTATGATATCATTTAGGGTAATAATAGTAATTCCCTTAAAATACAGTCCTTAGTGCGCAGGGTTTAATTACAGATAAATGCACGTATTGCACATTCGATATACTAAAAGCAATGAAAAAAGATACAACTGACAGGATACTAATATGCATTCCTGAGTGAATGACTACGTAAGTTCAGTCCAAGAATTACTTACAATATTGCACGTGATATGATATAACAACTGTACATGAATATGTATATACAGACCTGAATTAATAAATAAGTCCTGAGTGAATGAGTGATTACAGATCAGAGTTACTCACGGATGGATGCATAATTGTTAAACTAGGTCCTAACACCCCAACAGTTCCAGATCTGTGTTGCCGACGGCACGGCACCCCGGTGAGGCATTATATAGTCTAATAGCCGCCGGCAGGAAGGACCTCCTGTAGCGCTCTCTGGCACAGCGTGGTGGGATCAGTCTGTGACTGAAGGTGCTCCTCTGCATCATAACCATAGCGTGCAGAGGGTGGGTGACGTTGTCCATGATGGCCAGCAGTTTGGCCAGGATCCGTCTCTCCGCCACCTCGTCTAGAGTGTCAAGGCTCATCCCCAGGACAGAACTAGCCTTCCTGATCAACTTATTTACCCGAGAATCTACACCTATGAGTTGTAACACCCTGGTTTACAGGGAGACATACACCTATGAGTTGTAACACCCTGGTTTACAGGGAGACGTACACCTATGAGTTGTAACACCCTGGTTTACAGGGAGACGTACACCTATGAGTTGTAACACCCTGGTTTACAGGGAGACGTACACCTATGAGTTGTAACACCCTGGTTTACAGGGAGACGTACACCTATGAGTTGTAACACCCTGGTTTACAGGGAGACGTACACCTATGAGTTGTAACACCCTGGTTTACAGGGAGACATACACCTATGAGTTGTAACACCCTGGTTTACAGGGAGACGTACACCTATGAGTTGTAACACCCTGGTTTACAGGGAGACGTACACCTATGAGTTGTAACACCCTGGTTTACAGGGAGACGTACACCTATGAGTTGTAACACCCTGGTTTACAGGGAGACGTACACCTATGAGTTGTAACACCCTGGTTTACAGGGAGACGTACACCTATGAGTTGTAACACCCTGGTTTACAGGGAGACGTACACCTATGAGTTGTAACACCCTGGTTTACAGGGAGACGTACACCTATGAGTTGTAACACCCTGGTTTACAGGGAGACATACACCTATGAGTTGTAACACCCTGGTTTACAGGGAGACGTACACCTATGAGTTGTAACACCCTGGTTTACAGGGAGACGTACACCTATGAGTTGTAACACCCTGGTTTACAGGGAGACGTACACCTATGAGTTGTAACACCCTGGTTTACAGGGAGACATACACCTATGAGTTGTAACACCCTGGTTTACAGGGAGACGTACACCTATGAGTTGTAACACCCTGGTTTACAGGGAGACATACACCTATGAGTTGTAACACCCTGGTTTACAGGGAGACGTACACCTATGAGTTGTAACACCCTGGTTTACAGGGAGACGTACACCTATGAGTTGTAACACCCTGGTTTACAGGGAGACGTACACCTATGAGTTGTAACACCCTGGTTTACAGGGAGACGTACACCTATGAGTTGTAACACCCTGGTTTACAGGGAGACATACACCTATGAGTTGTAACACCCTGGTTTACAGGGAGACGTACACCTATGAGTTGTAACACCCTGGTTTACAGGGAGACGTACACCTATGAGTTGTAACACCCTGGTTTACAGGGAGACGTACACCTATGAGTTGTAACACCCTGGTTTACAGGGAGACGTACACCTATGAGTTGTAACACCCTGGTTTACAGGGAGACGTACACCTATGAGTTGTAACACCCTGGTTTACAGGGAGACGTACACCTATGAGTTGTAACACCCTGGTTTACAGGGAGACGTACACCTATGAGTTGTAACACCCTGGTTTACAGGGAGACGTACACCTATGAGTTGTAACACCCTGGTTTACAGGGAGACGTACACCTATGAGTTGTAACACCCTGGTTTACAGGGAGACGTACACCTATGAGTTGTAACACCCTGGTTTACAGGGAGACGTACACCTATGAGTTGTAACACCCTGGTTTACAGGGAGACGTACACCTATGAGTTGTAACACCCTGGTTTACAGGGAGACGTACACCTATGAGTTGGTCTCAGTGACCCCTGGACTTGATGTTTCCTGACGGCACTGACTTACTGTGATATGTGCTTTTCTTACCTATAGCGACCTTAAGATGAACGCACTGTAAGTGTAAGTCGCTCAGGATAAGAGCGTCTGCTAAATAACTAACATGTTAAATGCAGGTTAACTTTCACCCAGACGTTGGTGAATATTGATGTGGTTCTCCTTGTGGCCTCCAGGTGGTGCTCTCTGACACTCCCTACAGACTGTTAGATTGATTATTGATCTGGTGGCCTGCAGGTGGTGTTGGTAACAGATGGCTCTCTGGGGATTGGTAAAGGCTCTCTGACACTCCCTACAGACTGTTAGATTGATTATTGATCTGGTGGCCTGCAGGTGGTGTTGGTAACAGATGGCTCTCTGGGGATTGGTAAAGGCTCTCTGAGACACTCCCTACAGACTGTTAGATTGATTATTGATCTGGTGGCCTGCAGGTGGTGTTGGTAACAGATGGCTCTCTGGGGATTGGTAAAGGCTCTCTGAGACACTCCCTACAGACTCTGAAAGGACGACAGGAGGATAAGAAGTTCCCTCTTCCCTTCCCATTCCCTGCCAAGCTGTTCATCATGTGCATCGCTAACACAGAGGAGGTACTAAAGTTATATTCTGTTCTATAGAACTATACCTGATCAGACCTGCTTGTTTAGAGAGTAGTAGTTAGATATTTATTTTTTTATTTTATTTTATTTCACCTTTATTTAACCAGGTAGGTCAGTTGAGAACAAGTTCTCATTTGCAACTGCGACCTGGCCAAGACAAAGCAAAGCAGTGCGACAAATAACAACACAGAGTTACACATTAAACAAACAGTCAAAAAACACAATAGAAAATCTATAAACAGAGTGCAAAATGTAGTGCAAAAATGCAGTAAGGTTGGGAGGTAGGACAATAAATAGACTATAGAGTAGAAATAAATTACAGAATTATCATCATTAACACAGGAATGAAGGATGTGCAAATTATGATGTGCAAATAGAGATACTGGAGTGCAAGATTAGTGAAAAATAAACAAAAATAAATATGGGGATGAGGTAGTAGTGTGGGCTATTTACAGAAGGGCTCTATACAGGTGCAGCGATCGATAAGCAGCTTTGACAGCTGATGCTTAAAGGTATTGAGGGAGATAGGAACCTCTAGCTTCAATGATTTTTGCAATTCGTTCCAGTCATTGGCAGCAGCGAACTGGAAGGAATGGCGGCCAAAGGAGGTGTTGGCTTTGGGGGTGACCAGTGAGATATACCTGCTGGAGCGCATGCTACGGGTGGGTGTTGCTATGGTGACCAGCGAGCTGAGATAAGGCGGGGATTTACCTAATAAAGACTTATAGATGACCTGGAGCCAGTGGGTTTGGCGACGAATGTATAGTGAAGGCCAGCCAACGAGAGCATACAGGTCGCAGTGGTGGGTAGTGTAAGGGGCTTTGGTGACAAAACGGATGGCACTATGATAGACTACATCCAATTTGCTAAGTAGAGTGTTGGAGGCTAGTTTGTAAATGACATCGCCAAAATCAAGGATCGGTAGGATAGTCAGTTTTACAAGGGCATGTTTGGCAGCATGAGTGAAGGAGGCTCTGTTGCGAAATAGGAAGCCAATTCTGGATTTAATTTTGGATTGGAGATGGTTGATGTGAGTCTGGAAGTTGAGTTTATAGTCTAACCAGATGCCTAGGTATTTGTAGGTGTCCACGTATTCTAATTCGGATCCGTCGAGAGTAGTGATGATAGTCCGGTGGGCGGGTGCTGGCATTGTTCGATAGAAAAGCATGCACTTAGTTTTACTAGCGTTTAAGAGCAGTTGTAGGCCACGGAAGGAGTGTTGTATGGCATTGAAGCTTGATTGAAGGTTAGTAAACACAGTATCCAAAGAGGGTCCAGTTGTATACAGAATGGTGTCATCTGCGTAGAGATGGATCAGAGAGTCACCAGCAGCGAGAGCGACATCGTTGATGTATATAGAGAAAAGGGTTGGCCCAAGAATTGAACCCTGTGGCACCCCCATAGAGACTGCCAGGGGATCGGACAATAGGCCCTCCGATTTGACACACTGAACTCTGTCTGCAAAGTAGTTAGAGAACCAAGCAAGGCAGTCACTTGAGAAACCAAGGCTGTTGAGTCTGCCAATAAGAATGCGGTGATTGACAGAGTCGAAAGCCTTAGCCAGGTCGATGAAAACGGCTGCACAGTACTGTCTTTTATCGATGGCGGTTATGATATCGTTCAGTACCTTGAGCGTAGCTGAGGTGCACCCATGACCAGCTCGGAAACCAGATTGCATAGCAGAGAAGGTACGGTGGGATTCGAAGTGGTCAGGTATCTGTTTGTTAACTTGGCTTTCGAAAACTTTAGAAAGGCAGGGCAGGAAGGATATTAGTCTATAACAGTTTGAGGCTAGAGTGTCTCCTCCTTGGAAGAGGGGGATGACCGCGGCAGCTTTCCAATCTCTAGGGATCTCA
This sequence comes from Thymallus thymallus, assembly GCA_023634145.1. Classification (NCBI taxonomy): domain Eukaryota; kingdom Metazoa; phylum Chordata; class Actinopteri; order Salmoniformes; family Salmonidae; genus Thymallus; species Thymallus thymallus. The sequence continues at coordinate 36,646,209 of CM042392.1, forward strand.
GACGATACGAAAGAGAGGTTGAACAGGCTAGTGATAGGTGTTGCAACAATTTTGGCTGATAATTTCAGAAAGAGAGGGTCCAGATTATCTAGCCCAGCAGATTTGTAGGGGTCCAGATTTAGCAGCTCTTTCAGAACATCAGCTGTCAGGATTTGGGTGAAGGAGAAGCGGGGGGGGCTTGGGCAAGTAGCTGCCGGGGGTGCAGAGCTGTTGACCGGGGTAGGGGTAGTCAGATGGAAAGCATGGCCAGCCGTAGCAAAATGCTTATTGAAATTTTCAATAATCGTGGATTATATAGGGGTTATATAGGGGTTAGTGTTGTACATGTTAGACAACAAGCTATTAAACAACCATCTGCTACACTGTGTTGGCAATGTAATACCATTTTCATCTAAATTGAGTTCTTGATATGGACAATATCCATATCGCTGTCTGTAAAACTTTTGATTGATTGCTCGAGTTGAGGGAGTTCTCTCTCCCTCTTCACTTTTGGCCTCTTCGCAATCCCACACACACCAAGCCCACACACACACCAAGCCCACACACACCAAGCCCACACACACCAAGCCCACACACACCAAGCCCACACACACCAAGCCCACACACACCAAGCCCACACACACACCAAGCCCACACACACACACCAAGCCCACACACACACACCAAGCCCACACACACCAAGCCCACACACAGTGAGAAACAGAATAACAACCATCAACTCCAGAAAAACGCATGTCAAAAATGTTCTAAAGTGATTTGCATTTTAATGAGTAAAATAAGTATTTGACCTCTCAATCAGAAGGAGTTCTGGCTCCCAGGTGTCTTTTATACGGGTAACGAGCTGAGATTAGGAGCACTCCCTTTAAGAGTGTGCTCCTAATATCAGTTTGTTACCTGTATAAAAAGACACCTGTCCACAGAAGCAATCAATCAATCAGATTCCAAACTCTCCACCATGGCCAAGACCAGGAGCTGTCCAAGGATGTCAGGGACAAGATTGTAGACCTACACAAGGCTGGAATGGGCTACAAGACCATCGCCAAGCAGCTTGGTGAGAAGGTGACAACAGTTGGTGCGATTATTCGCAAATGGAAGAAACACAAAAGCACTGTCAATCTCCCTCGGTCCGGGGCTCCATGCAAGATCTCACCTCGTGGAGTTGCAATGATCATGAGAACGGTGAGGAATCAGCCCAGAACTACACGGGAGGATCTTGTCAATGATCTCAGGGCAGCTGGGACCATAGTCACCAGGAAAACAATTGGTAACACACTACGCTGTGAAGGACTGAAATCCGGCAGCGCCCGCAAGGTCCCCCTGCTCAAGAAAGCACATGTACAGGCCCGTCTGAAGTTTGCCAATGAACATCTGAATGATTCAGAGGAGGACTGGGTGAAAGTGTTGTGGTCAGATGAGACCAAAATCGAGCTCTTTGGCATCAACTCAACTCGCCGTGTTTGGAGGAGGAGGAATGCTGCCTATGACCCCAAGAACACCGTCCCCACCGTCAAACATGGAGGTGGAAACATTATGCTTTGGGGGTGTTTTTCTGCTAAGGGGACGGGACAACTTCACCACATCAAAGGGACAATGGATGGGGTCATGTACCGTCAAATCTTGGGTGAGAACCTCCTTCCCTCAGCCAGGGCATTGAAAATGGGTCATGGATGGGTATTCCAGCATGACAATGACCCAAAACACACACCAAGGCAACAAAGGAGTGGCTCAAGAAGAAGCACATTAAGGTCCTGGAGTGGCCTAGCCAGTCTCCAGACCTTAATCCCATAGAAAATCTGTGGAGGTGCCAAACGTCAGCCTCGAAACCTTAATGACTTGGAGAAGATCTGCAAAGAGGAGTGGGACAAAATCCCTCCAGAGATGTGTGCAAACCTGGTGGCCAACTACAAGAAACGTCTGTGATTGCCAACAAGGGTTTTGCCACCAAGTACTAAGTCATGTTTTGCAGAGCGGTCAAATACTTATTTCACTCATTAAAATGCAAATCAATTTATAACATTTTTGACATGCGTTCTTCTGGATTTTTTTGTTGATATTCTGTCTCTCACTGTTCAAATAAACCTACCATTAATATTATAGACTGATCATTACTTTGTCAGTGGGCAAACAAACAAAATCAGCAGGGGATCAAATAATTTTTTCCCTCACTGTATATACAGACCTGAATGAATAAATAAGTCCTGAGTGAATGAGTGATTACAGACCAGAGTTACTCACGGATGGATGCATAATTGTTAAACTAGGTCCTAACACCCCAACAGTTCCAGATCTGTGTTGCCGACGGCACGGCACCCAGGTGAGGCATTAAATAGTCTAATAGCCGCCGGCAGGAAGGACCTCCTGTAGCGCTCTCTGGCACCCCGTGGTGGGATCAGTCTGTGACTGAAAGTGCTCCTCTGCATCATAACCATGGCATGCAGAGGGTGGGTGACGTTGTCCATGATGGCCAACAGTTTGGCGATGATCTGTCTCTCCGCCACTCATCCCCAGAACAGAGCTAGCCTTCCTGATCAGCTTATTTACCCGAGAAGCATCACCGGCTTCTGTGTTGGCGCCCCAGCACACCACTGCTGGCACTGGCCACCACAGACTGGTAGAAGGTATGCAGTAGTTTACTGCACACGTTGAAGGACCTGAGCCTCAGAAAGTAGACTTGGCTCTGGCCCTTTTTGTACAGGATCCCGGTGTTATCAGCCCATTCCAGCCTGTTGTCCATATGGACTCCCAGGATCTTGTATGACCCAACCATTTCCACATCCATCCCCTGTATAGGGACTGCAGTCGGTTTGGCCTTGGTTCTCCTGAAGTCCACCACCATCTCCTTTGTTTTGCTGATGTTGAGCTGAAGGTGGTTCTGCTCACACCACAACACAAAGTCATTGATTGTGCTCCTGTACTCCTCCTCCTGCCCACCCCTGATGCACCCTACAATTGCGGAGTCATCCGAGAACTTCTGTAGGTGGCATGTTTCAGAGTTATATCTGAAGTCTGAGGTGTAGAGGGTGAACAGGAAGGGGGACAGGACCGTTCCCTGGGGGGCCAGGACCGTTCCCTGGGGGCCCCTGTGTTGCTCACTGCCCGTTCTGACACACAGCTCTGTAGTCGCACAAATTGTGGCCTACCGGTCAGGTAGTCCGTGACCCAGGAGACTAAGGGTTCTTCCACTTTCATCCTCTTCATCTTCTCACCCAGTAGCAGGGGCTGAATAGTGTTGAAGGCACTGGAGAAGTCAAAAAACATAAACCTCACAGTGCAACCTGCGTTGTCCAGGTGAGAGTACCTCTGCAGAAGGTAGATGACCCTAAGCACCCTTGGGCTGATGCCATCAGGGCCCGCTGCTTTCCACTTATGTAGTCTCTCCAGCTCTCTCTTCACACGCTGTCTTTGCGTCCGCAGAGGACGGGATGTAAACAATAACAGCAATGGCCGCCGTGAATTCCCTCAGCAAATAATAGGGTCACAAGTATTAATATGGCTCGGATTACACCATTTTATATCGGATTACACCATCTCTTGTTAACTCCTTTACTCTTACCGGAAGAAGTGATATCCCTGTCTGCTCTGATGGTCCGGAACCCGCCAATAGTGACGTTCTCTATGGGGATGTTATCATTCAGCCGTGTCTCTGTAAAGCACAATAAGCTAGCTTCCCGGTATTCTCTTTGTCCATGAACCAGACCCTGAAGCTCGTCCACCTTGTTATGTAGCGACCTCATGTTTCCCATAATGATAGACGGTATAGCCGGCTTGTACTTAGTCAACTTTGCCTTACACTTCCGACCTGCCCTGCATCCACGCCGTCGCCTTTTCAACTCGTCCGGAATATCGAACTTTTCCCTGGGGTGCAATAGCGCTTTGTGTGCTAAATCCAGGAGCTGGGCTCGGTTGTAAATAATTGAGGACTCGCGTGAATGTTCGGCGCATAGTTATGTTGCGGGACATTTACCTATTATATTAGAATACACACATGCTAAGTTACAGAACTTCTGTTGATAAAGTCACACACATTCCTATTGCCCCAAAAAACTATAATGGGAGGGGACCTTGGTAAGTGGATTCCCACACACAGAGATTTCACTGATCTGTTGGCGTGCCAACACTTAGATGGCTCTGGACAGGCCCAGATGTTTCCAGCACCGGTAGGAACTTTCTGCATGCATATAATGAACTCTGTAGAATCTTAAATTGCAACATTTTATGTCTCAAATTGTAAGAGAATTTAAGAGTAGTATCCCAGAAATGTTCCCATTCCTCATGTAAGACTTTCCCCTAATTCAGCTTCCCATTTGACACAGAGATTATTAGTGTTATCTGTTCTGTTAGCCCCAGACCACTGACACCATTAATAACTTTTAGCAGCTGTTATACTGTGTTATGTTTTAGTGGCTGATATTCTAGCTGATGTTCTGTTAGCCCCAGACCACTGACACCATTAATAACTTTTAGCAGCTGTTATACTGTGTTATGTTTTAGTGGCTGATATTCTAGCTGATGTTCTGTTAGCCCCAGACCACTGACACCATTAATAACTTTTAGCAGCTGTTATACTGTGTTATGTTTTAGTGGCTGATATTCTAGCTGATGTTCTGTTAGCCCCAGACCACTGACACCATTAATAACTTTTAGCAGCTGTTATACTGTGTTATGTTTTAGTGGCTGATATTCTAGCTGATGTTCTGTTAGCCCCAGACCACTGACACCATTAATAACTTTTAGCAGCTGTTATACTGTGTTATGTTTTAGTGGCTGATATTCTAGCTGATGTTCTGTTAGCCCCAGACCACTGACACCATTAATAACTTTTAGCAGCTGTTATACTGTGTTATGTTTTAGTGGCTGATATTCTAGCTGATGTTCTGTTAGCCCCAGACCACTGACACCATTAATAACTTTTAGCAGCTGTTATACTGTGTTATGTTTTAGTGGCTGATATTCTAGCTGATGTTCTGTTAGCCCCAGACCACTGACACCATTAATAACTTTTAGCAGCTGTTATACTGTGTTATGTTTTAGTGGCTGATATTCTAGCTGATGTTCTGTTAGCCCCAGACCACTGACACCATTAATAACTTTTAGCAGCTGTTATACTGTGTTATGTTTTAGTGGCTGATATTCTAGCTGATGTTCTGTTAGCTCCAGACCACTGACACCATTAATAACTTTTAGCAGCTGTTATACTGTGTTATGTTTTAGTGGCTGATATTCTAGCTGATGTTCTGTTAGCTCCAGACCACTGACACCATTAATAACTTTTAGCAGCTGTTATACTGTGTTATGTTTTAGTGGCTGATATTCTAGCTGATGTTCTGTTAGCTCCAGACAACTTGATTCCAATCTATTTCCCCTGTTCTTGATTCTTCTATAGTTACAGATGACAGACACTATGGATAACCTGAAGCAGCTGCTCCAACTGAATGGAGGAGATGGTCAGATGTTCACTATGGAAGGCCAGCTCTGTCTGAAGAGTGTACAGTCCATGTTCGGGTATGTATTACTTACATTAACATTATAGTCATTAAGGAGACGCTCTTATCCAAAGTGACTTACAGTTAATTAGTGCATACATGTTCATACTTTATCCAGAGTGACTTACAGTAGTGAGTGCATACATGTTCATACTTTTTTTGTACTGGTCCCCCGTGGGAATCGAACCCACAACATATGAGCCACAACAGGATGGAAGTGAAATCTGAACTAATGGAAACAGCAGAAGCACCTAACCTTTCTCTGGGCCTAGCTAGGGCTGGCACAAGTACCGTATAACCGGCAGTTATGGATGAAGACCGTTATGAAAATAAAATAACCATCATAAAAAAACATAAAAATAAAAAAAAGGGTTTGTGGAAGGAACAGCTGACTGAAGACAGGAAGGCCGGACATTCTTGCAATTGAGTCCGTTTCTGTGGACTCATAACTAGAATCGATGTCCACACCCCTGCGCAAATCTAATTAGCATAATATAAAAATCCCCATAAAAAGCTGTCAGGTTAAGCTAGAGATATCAGTTTTTTTGCTCATTTTTTTGTATTAATAGGTAAATGTCGCACTTCCACATCTGCGGTGAAAGGTGACAGAGAGCGATGTTTGTCAGACCGGGAGACATCCCGAAAATCGGTTTTCTAACAAAATTGTCTGTAGCGTCCGAAGGATTGGCCTACAAACTTTGCTCTACGATTTGATTAGCTGTTCAGGAGTCTTATGACTTGGGGGTAGAAGCTGTTGAGAAGCCTTTTGGACCTAGACTTGGCGCTCTGGTACTGCTTGCCGTGCGGTAGCAGAGAGAACAGTCTATGTCTGGGGTGGCTGGAGTCTTTGACAATTTTTAGGGTCTTCCTCTGACACCGCCTGGTATAGAGGTCCTGGATGGCAGGAAGCTTGGCCCCAGTGATGTACTGAGCCGTACGTACTACCCTCTGTAGTGCCTTGCGGTCGGAGGCCGAGAAGTTGCCATACCAGGCAGTGATGCAACCAGTCAGGATGCTCTCGATGTTGCAGCTGTAGACCTTTTTGAGGATCTGAGGACCCATGCCAAATCTTTTCAGTCTCCTGAGGGAGTATAGGCTTTGTCGTGCCCTCTTCACAACTGTCTTACTGTGTTTGGACCATGATAGTTTGTTGGTGATGTGGACACCAAGGAACTTGAAGCTCTCAACCTGCTCCATTGCAGCCTCGTCGATGAGAATGGGGGCGTGCTGTCTTCCTTTTCCTGTAGTCCACAATCATCTCCTTTGTCTTGATCACGTTGAGGGAGAGGTTGTTATCCTGGCAGCACACGGCCAGGTCTCTGACCTCCTCCCTATAGACTGTCTCATTGTTGTCTGTGATCAGGCCTACCACTGTTGTGTCATCTGCATACTTGATGATGGTGTTGGAGTTGTGCCTGGCCATGCAGCCATGGGTGAACAGGGAGTACAGGAGGGGACTGAGCACGCACCCCTGAGGGGCCCCAGTGTTGAGGCTCAGCGTGGCAGATGTGTTGTCGCCTTCCTCACCACCTGGGGGCGGCCCGTCAGGAAGTCCAGGATCCAGTTGCAGAGGGAGGTGTTCAGTCCCAGGATCCTTAGCTTAGTGATGAGCTTTGTAAATGTGATTATTTGTTATAAATTAGCAAAATTTCGTAAAAAACAGTTTTTGCTTTGTCATTATGGGGTATTTTGTGTAGATTGATGAGGAAAAACAATTTAATCCATTTCAGAATAAGGCTGTAATGTAACAAAATGTGGAAAAAGTCAAGAGGTCTGAATACTTTCTGAATGCACTGTATATGGAGAATGTTTACTGCCAAAAATAGGGGGTTAAATACATGTATACATCTTTCTTATATCTCTCAGATATAGGACAGACACTTCAGAACAAACTTCCTTTTGATTGTTTGGGGACTATCTGTTATTCAATGTGTTTGTATGGTCTAATAACAGTAAGGACTATCTGTTGTTCCATGTAGTGAATCTGTTATTCAGTGTGTTTGTATGGTCTAATAGCAGTAAGGACTATCTGTTGTTCCATGTAGTGAATCTGTTATTCAATGTGTTTGTATGGGCTAATAGCAGTAAGGACTATCTGTTGTTCTCTATAGTGAATATGTTATTCAATGTGTTTGTATGGGCTAATAGCAGTAAGGACTATCTGTTGTTCCATGTAGTGAATCTGTTATTCAATGTGTTTGTATGGTCTAATAGCAGTAAGGACTATCTGTTGTTCCATGTAGTGAATCTGTTATTCAATGTGTTTGTATGGTCTAATAGCAGTAAGGACTATCTGTTGTTCCATGTAGTGAATCTGTTATTCAATGTGTTTGTATGGTCTAATAGCAGTAAGGACTATCTGTTGTTCCATGTAGTGAATCTGTTATTCAATGTGTTTGTATGGTCTAATAGCAGTAAGGACTATCTGTTGTTCCATGTAGTGAATCTGTTATTCAATGTGTTTGTACGGTCTAATAGCAGTAAGGACTATCTGTTGTTCAGTGTAGTGAATATGTTATTCAATGTGTTTGTACGGTCTAATAGCAGTAAGGACTATCTGTTGTTCCATGTAGTGAATCTGTTATTCAATGTGTTTGTATGGACTAATAGCAGTAAGGACTATCTGTTGTTCCATGTAGTGAATCCTTTATTCAATGTGTTTGTATGGTCTAATAGCAGTAAGGACTATCTGTTGTTCCATGTAGTGAATCTGTTATTCAATGTGTTTGTATGGTCTAATAGCAGTAAGGACTATCTGTTGTTCCATGTAGTGAATCTGTTATAAAATGTGTTTGTATGGTCTAATAGCAGTAAGGACTATCTGTTGTTCCATGTAGTGAATCTGTTATTCAATGTGTTTGTATGGTCTAATAGCAGTAAGGACTATCTGTTGTTCCATGTAGTGAATCTGTTATTCAATGTGTTTGTATGGTCTAATAGCAGTAAGGACTATCTGTTGTTCCATGTAGTGAATCTGTTATTCAGTGTGTTTGTATGGTCTAATAGCAGTAAAGCCAAAAATATATATATTTTTTATACTTCAGGGGGTCTTAAAATGTGTATCTTGGTATGACCTTAGAATGATTGCTCCTTGCTGAAACAAGCAAGGCGATGTATCTAACTAGTCTATGCAGCAGCAGCACACAGAAATAGAATGAATAGAACAGGCTTGGAACCTCTAACTCTTGCAATTTGTCTTGTAAACTCATGAGTACACTCGCAATTTCTGCCCTGTATTGTGATGCAATAATTTCCATGGTAATGTAGAATGTTCATTCAAATGATGTTAACTGATGTGGCTCATGCAATGGAATGTATTTTTTGTAGTGTCAGTTGAGTTGAATCAACAAATCACAGGATGTTTTGATTGGTACACTTTCTGCTTTTACTTCCTTCTTTGCTTCTATGGGAACACTCGTAATGGCTGCCAGTCCAGCCATTATGCCATCATTGACTTGAATGGGGACGCCTGTTCTATTCATTCTGTCAACGCCTGCAGTCAGGAGTGAAGGGTGGAGAAAAAGTGTGAATAAAAAGTGAAAGTATGAAATAGTTTTGCTATTTGAGTGGTGACTGCGGTCATTTGACTGGCTATTAACTATCATCCAGAATTCCATGAGCGTCACAGTCCTAGCTAGTTCTTTCTCTCAGCTAGTGTCTTGTTTCCACTAATACTCCAACGGATCTGTCTGTCCAGGCGTCTGATAGATGCGGCCTACTCCCCCTTCCCTGCTGTGCTGCGTTGTGGGAACCTGGCTTCTGATGTCCAGGTGTTCCCCAGACCTGAGCCTGTGTTCCTGGATGAAGAAATTGACCCTATGCCCCGACACATCCTCACAGGTACCCAACAGGCTCACTACATGATCCTAACCATACAGTGCATATAGAAAATCTATACCCCTTTCAACATTTCCATCTTTTGTTGCCTTATAACCTGGAATTAAAATGTTTCCATATCTTGCACTACTCATCTCATATGTTTAAACTGTACTCTATACTATTCTACGGTAGCTTAGTTACTTGTTTATATACTGCATCACCAATCTCTTATGTGTATTCTGCATACTTTAAAGCTTACTATGACACTGTATCTTAGTCCAATGCTGCCCTGATATTTATGTATATATTCTCAATCCTTTCTTACTTAGATTTATGTGTGTTACATGTTATGAAACTGTTAGACATTATTGTTAGATAGTACTGCACTGCCGGAGCTAGAAACACAAGCATTTCGCTACACTGGCAATAGCATCTGCTAACCATGTGTATGTGACTCATAACATTTGATTTGATTTGATAAAATAGTTTAATCTACCCAGCATACCCCACAACTGCTTGTGTCCACCCCCCTTATAATAGCAATCCTAAATTAGCTCAGGTGTTTCCGATCACATTCAAAATAACACACCAAGTGAATTGGTCTCCACCTGTGTTAAATTCTAGTGATTCACATGATTACAGGATGAATTCAGCAGTTCCTGTAGGTTCCCTCTGCTGGGTAGTGAACTACAAATTAAACACTCAACCATGAGCACCAAGGAGCTTTCCAAAGAACTCTGGGACAAAGTTGTGGAAAGGAACAGATCAGGGGATGGGTATAAAAAGATGGCATCTTTGAAAGCGCTACAGGCTTCTATGGCCAAGACTGGTCAGTGTGCATGTAGCCACAATATCCCAACCACGCCACACATGATTCCAATCACCCTGCCATGTATGGTGGGTGGCCAGAAGGACGCAATTACTCAAGTAAGCCCACCTTAAATCTCTTTTGAAGTCTCCAAAAAAACACTTGAGAGATTCTGTAGCCATGTGACAAAACGTTTTGTTGGTCTGACAAAACATTTGGAGCAAACCCAACAAGGCACATACCCAAAGAACACCATCCCTACTGTGAAGCATGGTGGTGGCAGCATGTTATGGGAATGTTTCATCCCTACTGTGAAGCATGGTGGTGGCAGCATGTTATGGGAATGCTTCATCCCTACTGTGAAGCATGGTGGTGGTGGCATGTTATGGGAATGTTTCATCCCTAATGTGAAGCATGGTGGTGGTGGCATGTTATGGGAATTTTTCATCCCTACTGTGAAGCATGGTGGTGGCAGCATGTTATGGGAATGTTTCATCCCTACTGTGAAGCATGGTGGTGGTGGCATGTTATGGGAATGTTTCATCCCTACTGTGAAGCATGGTGGTGGCAGCATGTTATGGGAATGTTTCAGTCCCTGGAACATGTTACCAGGATAGAAGGGAAGATTAATGGTGCAGAAAACGACCCAAAGCCAGTGGAGTGGCAAAGGAATACAAAGATGTCCTTGAGTTGCACAGTCAGAGCCCTGACCTCCATCCAATAAAACATGTGTGACATGACTTGAAGATTGCTGTCCATCAACACTTCCCAAGGAACCTGACAGAGCTTCAACAGTTTTGTCAAATATGACAAAATCGGTAGAGACGTATCAAGTTGGTAGAGACGTATCAAGTTGGTAGAGACGTATCCCAACAGATACACAGCTGTAATGGCTGACAAAGGTGTTTTCACCAAGTATTATCTAAGGAGGGTAGAGACCTATCCAATTATAATATTTCAGTTTTGTATTTTTCCCCTTGAGTTTGGTGTGTACATTAGTGGCAAAACTCATTATCTGATTATATATGCATGAAACGCTGAGGCACAAAATGGGGGTGTAGATGTTCTATAGACGCTGCACCAGCCCAGTCACCTGGCTTAGTCTCCTCCACTTCAACTGTATGTTCTGTACCAGCCCAGTCACCTGGCTTAGTCTCCTCCACTTCAACTGAATGTTCTGTACCAGACCAGTCACCTGGCTTAGTCTCCTCCACTTCAACTGAATGTTCTGTACCAGACCAGTCACCTGGCTTAGTCTCCTCCACTTCAACTGTATGCTCTGTACCAGACCAGTCACCTGGCTTAGTCTCCTCCACTTCAACTGTGTTCAACTCTCTTACAGACTTTCATATTTTCTTGATGACTATCACAGTTCGTTGATTTAGACGTGTTATTGTATGTGCTGTATACTGCCATTCCACTTCAAGCTGTCAATGTATACATCAAGTAACTAACTGTGTTCCAGATCTGGAGATAGTTGGTTTCATAGAGATAGGAGACATCTCCAGTCCTCCTGTCATGTCCAGACACCTGGTCCTGCCTATTGCTGTTAATAAAGGTAGCTACCGCTTCTAACCTGTTCTCCTCAGATTGGGCAACTAATACCAAAATAGTGTTCTAAAATATAGTTCCAATGTTCTAAATGAGGGTTTATACAGCGGGTGAAATAAGTATTGAACACGTCACCATTTTTCTCAGTAAATATATTTCCAAAGGTGCTATTGACATTACATTTTCACCAGATGTTGGTAACAACCCAAGTAATCCATACATACAAAGAAACCAAAACAAATAAGTTCAGAAATTAAGTTATGTGTAATAATGTGAAATGACACAGGCAAAAAAGTATTGAACACATGAAGAAAGGGAGGTTTAAAAAGGCATGGAAAGCCAAGACAACAGCTGAAAACAATCAGTAATTAAAAAGCAATCCAGCCCCCTGTCAGTGCAAATTAATATCAGCTGGTTCAGTCCCAACTGATGGCCTACAAAAAGGTCTCATTGCCAAGGTGTCACACAAGACACATCTCATGATGGGTAAAAGCAAAGAGCTGTCTCAAGACCTTCACAACCTAATTGTTGCAAAACATAATGATGGCATTGGTTATAGGCACATTTCTAAGCTTCTGAATGTTCCAGTGAGCACTGTTGGGGCCATAATACGGAAGTGGAAAGAATCATTTCACCATAAATTTGCCTCGACCAGGTGCTCCTCATAAATTTGCCCATTCATCCTTCCTTCAATTATGTGAAGTTTGCCAGTACCATTTGCTGAAAAGCAGCCCCACACCATGATGTTCCCACCTCCAAACTTCACTGTTGGTATGGTGTTTTTAAGGTGATGTGCAGTGCCATTTCTCCTCCAAACATGGTGTGTATTATGACATCCAAACAGTTCAATTTTGCTCTCATCTGACCACACTATATTCTCCCAGTATTTCACTGGCTTTTCCAAATGTTGTGCAGCAAACTTTAAACGAGCTTCAACATGCTTTTTTTTCAGCAATGGAGTCTTGCGTGGTGAGCGTGCATACAGGCCATGGCGGTGGAGTGCATTACTTAATGTTTTCTTTGAGACAACAGTACCTGCTAATTGCAGGTCTTTTTGAAGCTCTCCACAAGTGGTCCTTGGCTCTTGGACAACTCTTCTGATTATTCTTTTCACTCCTCTGTCAGAAATCTTGCGAGGAGCACCTGGTCGAGGCAAATCTATGGTGAAATTATTGTCTTTCCACTTCCGTATTATGGCCCCAACAGTGCTCACTGCAACATTCAGAAGCTTAGAAATGCGCCTATAACCAATGCCATCATTATGTTTTGCAACAATTAGGTTGCGAAGGTCTTGAGACAGCTCTTTGCTTTTACCCATCATGAGATGTGTCTTGTGTGACACCTTGGCAATGAGACCTTTTTGTAGGCCATCAGTTGGAACTGAACCAGCTGATATTAATTTGCACTGACAGGGTGCTGGATTGCTTTTTAATTACTGATAGTTTTCAGCTATTGTCTTGGCTTTCCATGCCTTTTTGAACCTCCCTTTCTTCATGTGTTCAATACTTTTTCCCTGTGTCATTTCACATTATTACACATAACTTAATTTCTGAACTTATTTATTTTGGTTTCTTTGTATGTATGGATTACTTGGGTTGTTACCAACATCTGGTGAAACTTTCATGTCAATAGCACCTTTGGAAATATATTTACTGAGAAAAATGGTGACGTGTTCAATACTTATTTCACCCGCTGTATATTCTAATAGATTGTTCTAATGTTCTAAAATAGTGTTCTAAATTAATATTTATAATGTCCTAATGAGTGTATTGTTCTTGGTTCCAGAGGTGGATGATGTGGGTCCAGGAACCACAGAGGAGCCAGAGGAGGAGACATCAGCCAACCAGCAGGCAGGGAAGGCCCCCAACTTCTGTGTCCTACTCCATGGCAGTCTGAAGGTCGAGGGCATGGTGGCGCTGGTACAGCTGGGGTAAGATATGACTATGTTCTGTTATAACACACAAAGGTTCATAACATGCTTAGAACATGTTACAAAGGTCGAGGGCATGGTGTCGTGGTACAGCTGGGGTAAGATATGACTATGTTCTGTTATAACACATTATAAAGGTTCGTAACATCTCTCTCTCTCTCTCTCTCTCTCTAGTCCAGAGTGGTATGGTATGCTGTACTCCCAGGCAGACAGTAAGAAGAAGTCTAATCTGATGATGTCTCTGTTTGAGCCTGGACCTGAGCCTTTACCCTGGCTGGGCAAAGTGTCTCAGCTAGGACCTGTATCAGGTAGCTAGACACACACACAGAGACACCCACACACACACACACACCCACACACACACACACACACACACACACACACACATCATTCCAAGGGACCATTCATGTATTCCTGAGTTCACTAGCTGTTGTGTGATTACACTATCAAAGGGTTAATTATTGTAACACCATCAACAGTAGCATATTTTTCTGTTGTTTTTCTTCTCTTTCAGATGCAGCTGAGAACCCGTATGGGGAGGACGACAGTAAGAGCCCTTTCCCTCTGCAGCCTAAGATCAAACGCAGCTACGCTCAGAACGTCACTGTCTGGATCAAAGCTAGTGGACTGCAGGTACAGATAACAGGCTGTAGAAATACATTCTAGTCATTATATTTTTATAGTACAGGCTCCTGATAGCAGGGTGGAGTACTGAAAGACTGTGATTGGAGATGTGATAAGGCCTCACTGTAAAGTCTGTGTTGACTGGTTGAGAGGTGTTTGACTTCCTGTGTGTCAATCAATCAACAGACTGATGTGCAGAAGATCCTGAGGAACGCCAGGAAACTGCCAGAGAAGACTCAGACCTTCTACAAGGTAGTCACTTCCTGACACACACACACACACACACACACACGGTAATATTCACCAGTGAGAAAGTGGTGGGATGGATAATGTATTAGTTTAAGGTAATATTCACCAGTGAGAAAGTGGTAGGATGGATAATGTATTAGTTTAAGGTAATATTCACCAATGAGAAAGTGGTGGGAGGGATACTTTAGTTTTCCTGATTGGGTCATGTTCAGTAGGCATAAAACGTTTGGAAACATGGAGGTAGAATAATTTAATTTTCCGTTGCAAAACATTTTACTACGTTTTGCTGTGGTGTGCCCTCCTTGTTCTTCTCCCTGTCATCTCGTTCTGACGGCCTATTTTTATGTTCACTTGATCTATAAGGATGTAAACTAAGTCAATTCCTCTGTAGTATAATGGAAGCAGCACCATTTCACCAAGTCACATTCTGGGTTTGTACATGGTGAATATTCTTGTGTCTCTGTCTGCCCACCAGGAGCTGAACCGTCTGCGTAAGGCAGCTCTGGCGTTTGGTTTCTGGGAGCTGCTGAAGGGAGTGGCAGAGCTGTTAGAGAGGGAGTGTACCCTGCTGCCGGACACAGCCCACCCTGACGCAGCCTTCCAGCTGACACACGCAGCCAAGCAGCTTAAACTAGCCTCCACAGGAGACTCCCAGTACGCTGCCTTCGACCATAACATCAACCCCATGCACACTGACTTCTCTGGGGGAGGAGCTGGCATGTAGAGGAAGAGGAACGGACAGTGAGCATCTGAAATGGCACCCTATCCCTGCCCCAGTATCTGGGCTTTAGAGATGTTGACGCCCAGGAGCTCCGATTCAAGCTACCATTAGACAGCTCTGTGTTGTCATGTTTGTTACTCACCAAATATGGAGTTTAACTGAGCAACAATCTTCATTTACTCCCGTTACAGCCGGTACATACTTCCAGAAAATATCTAAATAAAAATGTACAAGCAACCCAAAAAAATATCCTATTCGGCACCACCAATGTCCAAAGCATCCCGGATAGCACTGCCACGCACAGGTCGGAAGTCTACAACAGCTCAGTACATTTTTAATTAAGACTGTTTTTTGGAAGTACATACCAGCTGTAACAGGAATACATTTTAATAGTTAAAAATGTTGTGAGTAATGGCTGTATTTTGACATAACGCTTGCAGAGCTGTCTAATGGCAGTTTGAATCTGGGCGTTAGAGAAGAGACCCGTCATGCTGATGGTCGACATCTCTTAAGCCCAGATACTGGGGCACCTGTTCACTAGGGGCACCTGTTCACTAGGGGCACCTGTTCACTAGGGGCACCTGTTCACTAGGGGCACCTGTTCACTAGGGGCACCTGTTCACTAGGGGCACCTGGTCAAATAGGGTGCCGGCTCATCAAGGAACAATGAATCTCTCCAGCTCACAGCTTAGGTCTGTGGCTTCATGGGTTTTGTACATATTGTTTTATAACTTTCCTAATGAATAAATGAAACGTCTCTTTTTCATCACCGTGTCCATGATGAGTATCTTATTAATCTTACAATTTCCCCAGGAAGTGAAACCACTCATTTTTATTCATCTTATGTGACTCTCCCTGATGAAGTTTGTCAGCAGGATATAAGACGTACTGCGATCACAACTACATCAGAAAATACAAGACGAGGGTTGAGACCAATGTTGAGAAATTACAAGAATTCTGTCACCCTATTTGAGATGATGATGTCACTAAATGAGACGACACAGGCAGCAGAGGTGTATTTTGAGAAAAGTTGTTGGAGATCAAAGGACAAAAAGATCTCAGTTAGATTTCCTCTTCTTGGTCCGGAACCTCTTCCTCCTCTGCTTGTACAGGTGGCGGAAGTTGATGAGAAGCCCTGTAACACAACAGACAATATTGTTAGGTCATGAACACTTGAGGTGTCCATCTTTATACATGTTTGGTGGACTATGAGGTGTCCCTTTATATATGGGGGTGTGGACGATACGGTGTCCATCTTTATACATACATATATGGGGGGGGGTTTGGTGGCCTATGAGGTGTCCATCTTTATACATATATGGGGGGTGTGGTGGACTGTGGTATCCATCTTTATATATGGGGGTGTGGCCTATGAGGTGTCCCTGCTTTATACATACAGTATATGGGGGGTTTGGTGGACTATGAGGTGTCCATCTTTACATATGGAGGTGTGGCCTATGAGGTGTCCATCTTTATACATACAGTATATGGGGGGTTTGGTGGACTATGAGGTGTCCATCTTTATATATGGGGGTGTGGACTATGAGGTGTCCATCTTTATACATA
Source organism: Thymallus thymallus (assembly GCA_023634145.1). Taxonomy (NCBI): domain Eukaryota; kingdom Metazoa; phylum Chordata; class Actinopteri; order Salmoniformes; family Salmonidae; genus Thymallus; species Thymallus thymallus. The sequence goes on from CM042392.1 coordinate 36,662,960, forward strand.
TAGGGGGGGTTTGGTGGACTATGAGGTGTCCATCTTTATACATACAGTATATGGGGGGTTTGGTGGACTATGAGGTGTCCATCTTTACATATGGAGGTGTGGCCTATGAGGTGTCCATCTTTATACATATATGGGGGGTGTGGTGGACTATGTGATATCCATCTTTTTATATGGGGTGTGGACTATGAGGTGTCCATCTTTATACATATATGGGGGTGTGGACTATGAGGTGTCCATCTTTATACATATATGGGGGTGTGGACTATGAGGTGTCCATCTTTATACATATATGGGGGTGTGGACTATGAGGTGTCCATCTTTATACATATATGGGGGTGTGGACTATGAGGTGTCCATCTTTATACATATATGGGGGGTTTGGTGGACTATGAGGTGTCCATCTTTATACATATATGGGGGTGTGGACTATGAGGTGTCCATCTTTATACATATATGGGGGTGTGGACTATGAGGTGTCCATCTTTATACATATATGGGGGGTTTGGTGGACTATGAGGTGTCCATCTTTATAAATGGAGGGTTTGGTGGCCTATGAGGTGTCCATCTTTATACATATATGGGGGGTGTGGTGGACTGTGGTATCCATCTTTATATATGGGGGTGTGGCCTATGAGGTGTCCATCTTTATACATATATGGGGGGTGTGGACTATGAGGTGTCCATCTTTATACATATATGGGGGGTGTGGACTATGAGGTGTCCATCTTTATACATATATGGGGGGGTGTGGTGGACTATGAGGTGTCCATCTTTATACATATATGGGGGTGTGGACTATGAGGTGTCCATCTTTATATATGGAGGTGTGGCCTATGTTGTTACATTGTCATATTGTTTAAAGATGTCAGTATTTAAAGATGGACACCGCAATGTTGTTACAAATAGGAGACATTTTACACGAAAATGACTGACAGCTCACAGATGACCATGAGAGGCAGATAGATATACAGGACATAGAACAGTCTCTTACCGATGACCATGAGGCAGATAGATATACAGGACATAGAACAGTCTCTTACCGATGACCATGAGGCAGATAGATATACAGGACATAGAACAGTCTCTTACCGATGACCATGAGGCAGATAGATATACAGGACATAGAACAGTCTCTTACCGATGACCATGAGAGGCAGATAGATATACAGGACATAGAACAGTCTCTTACCGATGACCATGAGGCAGATAGATATACAGGACATAGAACAGTCTCTTACCGATGACCATGAGAGGCAGATAGATATACAGGACATAGAACAGTCTCTTACCGATGACCATGAGGCAGATAGATATACAGGACATAGAACAGTCTCTTACCGATGACCATGAGAGGCAGATAGATATACAGGACATAGAACAGTCTCTTACCGATGACCATGAGAGGCAGATAGATATACAGGACACAGGAGAAGCTGACAGAGGAGCCCAGGCCCAGGGCTTTAGGTAGAGGGATACTGAACAGTCTGCTTTGGTCAAACACTGACATGGACTGGACCACTGCAACCGCTGGAGATGTAGTGGGGGAGAGAGAGATAACTGTTGAGTAAAGTGTTTACCAGGTATTCTGTCCATTCTTCAGGCTTCCCATTGCCTAGGCTCTCCTCTTAATTATACTGTACACCCCTTTGGGAAGTAAAGCTACATACACCTGTAAACTAAGTCACCTTCAGCCAGTACCCCCAACAGTACAGGCCTATCCAGATGGTGTACCTGTAAGCTAACCCACCTTCAGCCAGCACCCCCAGAGGGTACAGGGGTATCCAGATGGTGTACCTCAGCCAGGTGATCATCTTCCACTCTGTGTCGATAGAACCCAGCATGTAGAACGGATACCTGGGAGGAGAATTGGAAAGAATGGCATCTCTAGGTCAGAAACCTTTTGAAGACATAAAGTAAACCATAAATGTTCTTTACTGGTATCCATGAGCCACACAGATCTGTGTCAGTGTTGTGGTATAAAAGAGGCTAACATCTACAGAGAAAACTGTGGACAGATAATGCTATTTTGATCGTACACATTACTAACGCTGCTGAGGAAGCTTCTTGATGATCGGCCATTTTGCTTCCACATCCATGCAACACACACAGTCAGCATGAATGACCCCTTTATGTACAGTAGGCTTATAATATCACCTAAACATCTCTATAACAGAGGTAGAAGACAGTATATACCCACCTAAACATCTCTATAACAGAGGTAGAAGACAGTATATACCCACCTAAACATCTCTATAACAGAGGTAGAAGACAGTATATACCCACCTAAACATCTCTATAACAGAGGTAGAAGACAGTATATACCCACCTAAACATCTCTATAACAGAGGTAGAAGACAGTATATACCCACCTAAACATCTCTATAACAGAGGTAGAAGACAGTATATACCCACCTAAACATCTCTATAACAGAGGTAGAAGACAGTATATACCCACCTAAACATCTCTATAACAGAGGTAGAAGACAGTATATACCCACCTAAACACCTCTATAACACTCCAGAGGTAGAACACAGAGAATACCACTGGTTTGTTGTGCATCTCCTCCAGGCTGCCAAGGATGATGAAGAGGATGAAGTTCCTACCAACCACCTGGAGATGAAGAACACCACAGTACACAGACTGACTGACAGACGTGTACTCCACCGTACACACAGAATATTGTTTTACAAAAATACAATTGTATAGGAAAATAATTGTATAATTTATTAAAAAATAAAAACCTTTGGTAACATCTAATAACAATTGAATGAATAATCCATTATAAATGCTTATAGATACTTAAAGGGGAAAGCATTCTGGATTAACGACCAGAGTAAACTGTCAGTTGAAGTGGTGTTGTGACAACAGCACTGGTTAGATTCAAACTAGTGTACCTTGAAAACACACACAGTACAGTACCTGTATAAAAGCAGGAACCACCGCAGTCTTGACCACTCCAAACATAGCATTGAGGACTTCTACACTGGCTAATATTTGGCAGAAAAACATCACGTCCGAGATGGTGTAGAATGTGTCGTAGAGAGAATCTAAAGAGACAGAACAAGATACGTTATGCCATGTCTTTCACTGCACACTGTTTACAATTCACATTTCTTTCTGAACAATAGTAACCTGGGGGTGTCCGCTTGTTCTGCTCAATTACAGACTGACAGCCAGGCTAAAACAAAGCAGAGTGGCAGGTAGCCTAGCGGTTAGAGTGTTGGGCCAGTAACTGAAAGGTCGCTGGTTCGAATACCCGAGCTGACAAGGTGAAAACCTGTCGATGTGTCCTTGAGCAAGGCACTTAACCCTAATTTGCTCCAGGGGCTGATCCTGTAGGTAGGCCATCAATGTAAATAAGAATTTGTTCTTAACTGACTTGCCTAGTTAAATAAAAGGTTCAATAATACACAATTAAAAAAGTCATGTCTAACTGAAGTGATTCACCTTGTCCCAGTATAAAGAGTCTGATGGTCATGTTGACAAAGATCCAGGAGAAACCCAAGAACTGAACCAGGTTATAGGTGAACAGAAAACCTTTCTTCAGAGTGATGAACGCTGGAAAGAAATTCACAACATAGGTCACAGTTCAACTTGTTAAATACAGTTTGTTATACTAGGCAAGTCCGTTAATAACAATTTCTTATTTACAATGACGGTCTACCCCGGCCAAACTGGGACGACGCTGAACCAATCACAGCCGCTGAACCAATCACAACCGGCTGTGATTGGTTCAGCGTCGTCCCAGTTTGGCCGGGGTAGACCGTCATTGTAAATAAGAAATTGTTATTAACGGACCTGCCTAGTTAAATAAAGGTTAAATAATAAATAAAATACTCACAGTCCTCTGGCAGCCTTGACTCCATGTTCAGTCGGTTATTTTTCTCCTCCTGTAAGGTTACCTCAGAATACACAGTGAATATACTGTATACAGTATACGTAATATAGTAGATTGTTATATAAATACACAGTGAATATACTGTATACAGTATACAGTGGGTGAAATAAGTATTGAACACGTCACCATTTTTCTCAGTAAATATATTTCCAAAGGTGCTATTGACATGAAATCTTAACCAGATGTTGGTAACAACCCAAGTAATCCATACATACAAAGAAACCAAAACAAATAAGTTCAGGAATTAAGTTGTGTAATAATGTGAAATGACACAGGGAAAAAGAATTGAACACACTTACTGATATTTATTTAATACTTTGTACAAAAGCCTTTGTTGGTAATGACAGCTTCAAGACACCTCCTGTATGAGAAACTAGTCGCATGCATTGCTCTGGTGTGAGTTTTGCAACAATTAGGTTGTTTTGCAACAATTAGGTTGCGAATGTCTTGAGACAGCTCTTTGCTTTTACCCATCATGAGATGTGTCTTGTGTGACACCTTGGCAATGAGACCTTTTTGTAGGCCATCAGTTGGGACTGAACCAGCTGATATTAATTTTCACTGACAGGGGGCTGGATTGCTTTTTAATTACTGATAGTTTTCAGCTGTTGTCTTGGCTTTCCATGCCTTTTTGCACCTCCCTTTCTTCATGTGTTCAATACTTTTTCCCTGTGTCATTTCACATTATTACACATAACTTAATTTCTGAACTTATTTGTTTTGGTTTCTTTGTATGTATGGATTACTTGGGTTGTTACCAACCTCTGGTGAAAATGTCATGTCAATAGCACCTTTGGAAATATATTTACTGAGAAAAATGGTGACGTGTTCAATACTTATTTCACCCGCTGTATGTAATATAGTAGATTGTTATATAAATACACAGTGAATATACTGTATACAGTATATGTAATATTGTAGATTGTTATATAAATATGAAAATATGAAAATCACTGTCACAATATGCTATGCTTGATGCTCTTCCCCCACCGTAGAGACAGACAGACAAACTGGCAGACAGACAGATAGACATGCAGATAGACATGCAGACAGATAGATAGACAGGCAGACAGAGATAGACAGGCAGACAGAAATAGACAGGCAGACAGAAATAGACAGGCAGACAGAGATAGACAGGCAGACAGAGATAGACAGGCAGACAGGCAGAGAGATAGACAGGCAGACAGAGGTAGACAGGCAGACAGAGTTACACAGCCAGACAGAGATACACAGGCAGACAGAGATACACAGGCAGACAGAGATACACAGGCAGACAGAGATACACAGGCAGACAGGCAGACAGAGATAGACAGATAGACAGGCAGACAGAAATATACAGGCAGACAGATAGACAGGCAGACAGATAGACAGGCAGACAGATAGACAGGCAGACAGATAGACAGGCAGACAGATAGACAGGCAGACAGATGGTCTGGTGTTGTCTCTCTCTCATTAATGAGCTGTATCTGCTGTATTATCATTAATATTACAGGACGTTACCTTCTCCCGGAGCTCCATCTCAGCGTCGGACTCGTCCATCCAGCGGTCAAAATCAGGAGCCAGGAACAGAGGTTTTTTCTCCTGTAGGGTGAGTCTGTCCCACCAGCCCCTCAGCTGCTTACGCACTGTGATGTTCACCTGGCGCTGTGTTGACCTGTGGCTCACCTGGAGAACACATGATATCTATTAGATTAGATTACACACACACACACACACACACACACACACAGATTCATTAGTACAACCACACACACACACACACACACACAGATTCATTAGTACAACCACACAGTCACATCCATTAGATTACAACCACCACCACCACGCTCATTCTCCAAGTATGGAAATTAATCTGTGAGAGACGTACTGTTAATCTATACTGTACTCTATACATATCTCCACCATTCTACTGTACTCTATACATATCTCCACCATTCTACTGTACTCTATACATATCTCCACCATTCTACTGTACTCTACACATATCTCCACCATTCTACTGTACTCTACACATATCTCCACCATTCTACTGTACTCTACACATATCTCCACCATTCTACTGTACTCTATACATATCTCCACCATTCTACTGTACTCTATACATATCTCCACCATTCTACTGTACTCTATACATATCTCCACCATTCTACTGTACTCTATACATATCTCCACCATTCTACTGTACTCTATACATATCTCCACCATTCTACTGTACTCTATACATATCTCCACCATTCTACTGTACTCTACACATATCTCCACCATTCTACTGTACTCTACACATATCTCCACCATTCTACTGTACTCTATACATATCTCCACCATTCTACTGTACTCTATACATATCTCCACCATTCTACTGTACTCTATACATATCTCCACCATTCTACTGTACTCTATACATATCTCCACCATTCTACTGTACTCTATACATATCTCCACCATTCTACTGTACTCTATACATATCTCCACCATTCTACTGTACTCTACACCATTCTACTGTACTCTACACATATCTCCACCATTCTACTGTACTCTACACATATCTCCACCATTCTACTGTACTCTACACATATATCCACCATTCTACTGTACTCTACACCATTATACTGTACTCTATACATATCTCCACCATTATACTGTACTCTATACATATCTCCACCATTATACTGTACTCTATACATATCTCCACCATTATACTGTACTCTATACATATCTCCACCATTATACTGTACTCTACACATATTTCCACCATTATACTGTACTCTATACATATCTCCACCATTATACTGTACTCTACACATATCTCCACCATTATACTGTACTCTATACATATCTACACCATTATACTGTACTCTATACATATCTACACCATTATACTGTACTATATACACACAATACCGTTCAAAGGTTTGGGGTCACTTAGAAATGTCCTTGTTTTTGTTTTTGTCCATTAAAATAACATCAAATTGATCAGAAATACAGTGTAGACATTGTTAATGTTGTAAATGACTATTGTAGCTGGAAACGGCTGATTTTTAATGGAATATCTACTTAGGCGTACAGAGGCCCATTATCAGCAACCATCACTCCTGTGTTCCAATGGGATGTTGTGTTAGCTAATCCAAGTTTATCACTTTAAAAGGCTAATTGATCATTAGAAAACCCTTTTGCAATTATGTTAGCACAGCTGAAAACTGTTGTGCTGATTAAAGAAGCAATAAAACTGGCCTTCTTTAGACTAGTTGAGTATCTGGAGCATCAGCATTTGTGGGTTCGATTACAGGCTCAAAATGGCCAGAAACAAAGAACTTTCTTCTGAAACTCGTCAGTCTATTCTTGTTCTGAGAAATTAAGGCTATTCCATGCGAGAAATTACCAAGAAACTGAAGATCTCGTACAACGCTGTGTACTTCTCCCTTCACAGAACAGAGCAAACTGTCTCTAACCAGAATAGAAAGAGGAGTGGGAGGCCCCGGTGCACAACTGAGCAAGAGGACAAGTACATTAGAGTGTCTAGTTTGAGAAACAGACGCCTCACAAGTCCTCAACTGGCAGCTTCATTAAATAGTACCTGCAAAACACCAGTCTCAATGTCAACAGTGAAGAGGTGACTCCGGGATGCTGGCCTTCTAGGCAAGTTGCAAAGAAAAAGCCATGGAATAGCCATTTCTCAGAACAAGAATAGACTGATGAGTTTCAGAAGAAAGTTCTTTGTTTCTGGCCATTTTGAGCCTGTAATCGAACCCACAAATGCTGATGCTCCAGATACTCAACTAGTCTAAAGAAGGACAGTTTTATTGCTTCTTTAATCAGCACAGCAGTATTCAGCTGTGCTAACATAATTGCAAAAGGGTTTTCTAAAGATCAATTAGCCTTTTAAAATGATAAACTTGGATTAGCTAACACAACGTGCCATTGGAACACAGGAGTGATGGTTGCTGATAATGGGTCTCTGTACGCCTATGTAGATATTCCATTAAAAATCAGCCGTTTCCAGCTACAACAGTCATTTACAACATTAACAATGTCTACACTGTATTTATGATCAATTTGATTTTCTTTCAAAAAACAAGGACATTTCTAAATGACCCCAAACTGTTGAACGGCAGTGTACATACAGTGGGGAGAACAAGTATTTGATACACTGCCGATTTTGCAGGTTTTCCCACTTACAAAGATCCAGAAAATCACATTGTATGATTTTTAAGTAATTCATTTGCATTTTATTGCATGACATAAGTATTTGATACACTAGAAAAGCAGAACTTAATATTTGGTACAGAAACCTTTGTTTGCAATTACAGAGATTCCTGTAGTTCTTGACCAGGTTTGCACACACTGCAGCAGGGATTTTGGCCCACTCCTCCATACAGATCCTTCAGGTTTCGGGGCTGTCGATTGGCAATACGGACTTTCAGCTCCCTCCAAAGATTTTCTATTGGGTTCAGGTCTGGAGACTGGCTAGGCCACTCCAGGACCTTGAGATGCTTCTTACGGAGCCACTCCTTAGTTGCCCTGGCTGTGTGTTTCGGGTCGTTGTCATGCTGGAAGACCCAGCCACGACCCATCTTCAATGTTCTTACTGAGGGAAGGAGGTTGTTGGCCAAGATCTCGTGATACATGGCCCCATCCATCCTCCCCTCAATACGGTGCAGTCGTCCTGTCCCCTTTGCAGAAAAGCATCCCCAAAGAATGTTTTCACCTCCATGCTTCACGGTTGGGATGGTGTTGTACTCATCCTTCTTCTTCCTCCAAACATGGCGAGTGGAGTTTAGACCAAAAAGCTCTATTTTTGTCTCATCAGACCACATGACCTTCTCCCATTCCTCCTCTGGATCATCCAGAGGGTCATTGGCAAACTTCAGACGGGCCTGGACATGCGCTGGCTTGAGCAGGGGGACCTTGCGTGTGCTGCAGGATTTTAATCCATGACGGCGTAGTGTGTTACTAATGGTTTTCTTTGAGACTGTGGTCCCAGCTCTCTTCAGGTCATTGACCAGGTCCTGCCGTGTAGTTCTGGGCTGATCCCTCACCTTCCTCATGATCATTGATGCCCCACGAGGTGAGATCTTGCATGGTGCCCCAGACCGAGGGAGATTGACCGTCGTCTTGAACTTCTTCCATTTTCTAATAATTGCGCCAACAGTTGTTGCCTTCTCACCAAGCTGCTTGCCTATTGTCCTGTAGCCCATCCCAGCCTTGTGCAGGTCTACAATTTTATGGTCTTGGCCATTGTGGAGAGTTTGGAGTCTGTTTGATTGAGTGTGTGGACAGGTGTCTTTTATACAGGTAACGAGTTCAAACAGGTGCAGTTAATACAGGTAATGAGGGAGAACAGGAGGGCTTCTTAAAGAAAAACTAACAGGTCTGTGAGAGCCGGAATTCTTACTGGTTGGTAGGTGATCAAATACTTATGTCATGCAATAAAATGCAAATTAATTTTGTTTTTTGTTTTAGATTCCGTCTCTCACAGTTGAAGAGTACCTATGATAAAAATTACAGACCTCTACATGCTTTGTAAGTAGGAAAACCTGCAAAATCAGCAGTGTATCAAATACTTGTTCTCCCCACTGTATTTACATAATTATACTGTACTCCTATACATGCACATATTTACATAATTAGCAATGGCTCTTTTGAGTAAATTGTATTATGCAAATGCAGACATGAAAATAGTTAAATTAATGGTTCAGTAATCATTAATATCTTCTGATCTATTATTATTCAGAATAGTCCATCTAGTAAACACAGTCTATTATTATTCAGAATAGTCCATCTAGTAAACACAGTATATTATTATTCAGAATAGTCCATCTAGTAAACACAGTATATTATTATTCAGAATAGTCCATCTAGTAAACACAGTATATTATTATTCAGAATAGTCCATCTAGTAAACACAGTATATTATTATTCAGAATAGTCCATCTAGTAAACACAGTATATTATTATTCAGAATAGTCCATCTAGTAAACACAGCACAAACAGTACCTCTGTCTTCACAGCCTTAAGAAACGGCAGACTAAACTCATAATCATTCTCTCCTCGTGCTCCACGACCCTGGGCTGAAAACAAACAAACAAAACAAAGGGATAATTCGTTCCTGCTTCAAAGCCATACAGTAATGGTAGGTTAATGAGTCTTCAAAGCCATACAGTAATGGTAGGTTAATGAGTCTTCAAAGCCATACAGTAATGGTAGGTTAACGAGTCTTCAAAGCCATACAGTAATGGTAGGTTAATGAGTCTTCAAAGCCATACAGTAATGGTAGGTTAATGAGTCTGTAATAAAGAAAACATACCACTGAATCGGAGGACATTATCATGTACGCTGATGTCAAGATTCTGTAAGAGAAGAGATACTTCATTATGAGATAAAGTTGCTCCCTATCATACTCTCAGTCTTGATACTTGAGCTCTCTAGGGGTAAAGGAGAGAAAATTGTACTTTTAAAATATAGTAATATTAGGCTACTGGTTTGGTTTCCTAGTTTCATTGACCAGTGTTACAAGTTGTTACAAATGCAACCAGCCAGGACTCGTTATCAGCCCCCTGTGAAGAGGAAGTGTTGCTATGTTGAAACACTATCTAAGATGTAAACCATACTGATGTTATCTACTACCTCTGACGAAGCCTGCCAGCCACTCTGACGAAGCCTGCCAGCCACTCTGACGAAGCCTGCCAGCCACTCTGACGAAGCCTGCCAGCCACTCTGAAGAAGCCTGCCAGCCACTCTGACGAAGCCCTGACGAAGCCTGCCAGCCACTCTGACGAAGCCTGCCAGCCACTCTGAAGAAGCCTGCCAGCCACTCTGAAAAAGCCTGCCAGCCACTCTGAAGAAGCCTGCCAGACACTCTGAAGAAGCCTGCCAGACACTCTGAAGAAGCCTGCCAGACACTCTGAAGAAGCCTGCCAGACACTCTGAAGAAGCCTGCCAGACACTCTGAAGAAGCCTGCCAGCCACTCTGATGAAGCCTGCCAGCCACTATGAAGAAGCCTGCAAGCCACTCTGAAGAAGCCTGCCAGCCACTCTGAAGAAGCCTGCCAGCCACTCTGAAGAAGCCTGCCAGCCACTCTGAAGAAGCCTGCCAGCCACTCTGACGAAGCCTGCCAGCCACTCTGACGAAGCCCTGACGAAGCCTGCCAGCCACTCTGACGAAGCCTGCCAGCCACTCTGAAGAAGCCTGCCAGACACTCTGAAGAAGCCTGCCAGACACTCTGAAGAAGCCTGCCAGACACTCTGAAGAAGCCTGCCAGACACTCTGAAGAAGCCTGCCAGACACTCTGAAGAAGCCTGCCAGCCACTCTGACGAAGCCTGCCAGCCACTCTGAAGAAGCCTGCCAGCCACTCTGAAGAAGCCTGCCAGCCACTCTGACGAAGCCTGCCAGCCACTCTGAAGAAGCCTGCCAGCCACTCTGAAGAAGCCTGCCAGCCACTCTGAAGAAGCCTGCCAGCCACTCTGACGAAGCCTGCCAGCCACTCTGACGAAGCCTGCCAGCCACTCTGACGAAGCCTGCCAGCCACTCTGACGAAGCCTGCCAGCCACTCTGTCGAAGCCTGCCAGCCACTCTGAAGAAGCCTGCCAGCCACTCTGAAGAAGCCTGCCAGCCACTCTGAAGAAGCCTGCCAGCCACTCTGAAGAAGCCTGCTAGATTATTTTTTTATTTAACCTTTATTTAACTAGGCAAATTCTTATTTACAATGACGGCCTACATCGGCCAAACCCAGACAACGCTGGGTCAATTGTGCGCTGCCCTATGGGACTCCCAATCATGGTCGGTTGTGATACAGCCTGGATTCGAACCAGGTTGTCTGTAGTGACTCCTCTAACACTGAGATGCAGTGTCTTAGACCACTGCACAACTTGAGAATGATCTGTTCATCTATGTCTGATGGTTTAGTAAGAACCTTCTAAACATGTCAGTCAGTTTGGAATAAATCAAGAGACTAAGCCCGTTATATTTTTCTGTTAACTGGACTCCTGTTCAGGGTTGAGCTTCAATACATAAAGTAAACCAAATACAATTACACATTTTCTTCATTGTAAAGCATTGAAGGTACTCAATTGCATGAACCCGATCCCTTCCAGAACAGCAGGTGTTGCACCTGTGTGTGTGTGTGGTCCAGATGGCATGATCAACTTTTCTCCTCTGATCTCCAGTTAGCCTGATCATCAAGCCTCTTATAACGAACACTCCACACAGTGACTCAGTAATATGGATACAAGCTATGTCTTCCAATGGTGCGACTGCTGTCGGTATGCAAAGATTATCCAACTTAAATAAATGCTTTGAGGTAAGAATGACGCAATACGGATATCACTTATTGTTGATCTACATAGAGCATTGATATGAATCACACTGCTGCTCTCATTTAGCTATTTGCACCTTACGGATTGTGGTTGTTGTGGATGGCTGTTCACAAATATAAATGTGTATTTGAAATCAATAATGGTTGAATTCAAGAAGTTTAAGCTGCCTATCAATCATTGTTTTTGAAATAAGTGGACAGCCAGTGAAAAATGTGCTCTTGCAACAGCAGCATAGTGCGGATCCAAGCCTGTGGAATAAAAGTGGGGCTTTTATTGTTCAAACCTTTGATAGACTTAAAGGGGCAATCTGTAGTTGCTACATCCATTTTTGGAATTATAAATTATACTGTATATACAGTACCAGTAAAACATTTGGACACACCTATTCATTCAAGGGTTTTTCCTTTGTTTTTTTTATTTTCTACATTGTAGAATAATAGTGAAGACATCAAAACTATGAAATAACACTTAAGGAATCATGTAGTAACCAAAAAGGTGTTAAACAAATGCCATGACAGCTTTGAACACTCTTGTTAAAACATGCCATTTATTTTTCAACTGGAATCAATGAGCCAATCAGTCTCCATGACAACAACATCATCATAAACACCAGAGTAGGGCTGGCTAATAAGTCCTTAGTTTTGGGGTCAGGCTCAGGTGAAACTATTTGACTAATCTATACTTCCAAGTCCTATTCTTGAAGATCAAGCGTTATAACATTTATTGGAATGACTGGAATTCTGATAGACTTTGGTTTTTAAAGTAAAGACATAATTTAATGGTATTATTATCTGTAGTAGAAAGTGATGGGTTAGATGAAGCCAACATAACCAACCCATAAAGTAACATGTAACATCCATATATGACCAGCTATGTAAACTTTAACACTGATTTATCCTGTAATAGATGTTGTTCAATCAGTAACATACATGTTAGTCTTCTTCTAATGTCTCTTAAGGGGAAAGTAATCTAAAAGTAACTGAATGTAATCAGATTACGTTACTGAGGTGGGTAATCCAAGAGTTACGTTACTGATTACAATGTTGGACAGGTAACTAGTAACTGTAACGGATTCCATTTAGAAAGTAACCTCCCCGAGCCTGTGTCTGGTTGAAAGACAATGTCCGGTCCTCTCTACTGACCTGGGCATCAGTCAGCTCCACTCGCAGGTAGACGTCCTCATGGCGCTGAGCCCAGTACACGCGGGGAGTCAGAGTCTGCCGCATCCTTCTTCACTGGGGCCGCACTATTCACCAAATAACACGCCGGACGGAGTGTCTCTTCCTGCCGGAAGCCCTAGAAGAGCCAGAATATTCTGTGAGACCAGCGTGCGCGCTCACGACATATCGTTGCGGTACGGGCTCGTTCACAGTCACTGTGGGTCACGTGGAACCAATGTTTACGGAAGTTACATCATGCGAAATTCATAGCGGCTAAAGTTGGCGATATTTAGCGTATTCTCTGCATGCTCCTAGTAACGTGTTGAAGTTGTTTTTGTAGTGATCGTTTTACAGCTAACATGCAGGCGGAATCACCCGTAACTTCTCCGAAATGTGATTTGTTAGACTCGTGTGGTAAATTCCGCGTGCTGGTTGGTGTCACGGGTAGTGTGGCAGCTCTCAAAGTGCCTCTGCTGGTCTCCCAACTTCTAGAGATACCCGGGGTAAGTAGATAGCTATCTAACTGGGATTTATTTCCTGCTAGCCATAGTTGGATTCATGAGTCAGCCTTACTCAAACAAGTATGGTGTCAAACGTTGCTTCTGTGACCTGCACATGCATGGTTGTACCACTGGAGGGCGATGTATCAAACCAAACCAATGGCTTTATTATCAAGAGGGGTTATCATGAAACTGACGGGGAAATTCCCCCCAAAATAATGATTTACATATCCTAGAGGTGCAGTAACGAAATTACACTTCTAATATCAGGTCATATCAGCATTAACCTAACGTAGCAGGTTAGAGTGTTGGGCCAGTAACAGAAAGGTCACTGGTTCGAATACCCGAGCCGACAAGGTGAAAAATCTGTTGATGTGTCCATTAGCAAGGCACTTAACCCTAATTTGCTCCAGGGGCTGACCCTGTAGGTAGGCCGTCATTGTACAGTGGAAGTTTACATACACCTTAGCCAAATACATTTAAACTCAGTTTTTCACAATTCCTGACATTTAATCCTAGTAAAAATTCCCTGTCTTAGGTCAGTTAGGATCACCACTTTATTTTAAGAATGTGAAATGTCAGAATAATAGTACAGAGAATGATTTATTTCAGCTTTTATTTCTTTCATCACATTCCCAGTGGGTCAGAAGTTTACATACACTCAATTAGTATTTGGTAGCATTGCCTTTAAATTGTTTAACTTGGGTCAAACGTTTCAGGTAGCCTTTCACAAGCTTCCCACAATAAATTGGGTGAATGTTGGCCCATTCCTCCTGACAGAACTGGTGTAACTGAGTCAGGCTTGTAGGCCTCCTTGCTCACACAAGCTTTTTCAGTTCTGCCCACAAATGTTCTATAGGATTGAACCTTGACTTTGTTGTCCTTAAGCTATCTTGCCACAACTTTGGAAGTATGCTTGGGGTCATTGTCCATTTGGAAGACCAATTTACGACCAAGCTTTTACTTCCTGACTGATGTCTTGAGATGTTGCTTCAATATATCCACATCATTTTCCTTCCTCATGATGCCATCTATTTTGTGAAGTGCACCAGACGCTCCTGCAGCAAAGCACCCCCACAACATGATGCTGCCACCCCCGTGCTTCACGGTTGGGATGGTGTTCTTCGGCTTGCAAACCTCCCACTTTTTTCTCCAAACATAACGATGGTCATTATGGCCAAACAGTTCTATTTTTGTTTCATCAGACCAGAGGACATTTCTCCAAAAAGTACGATCTTTGTCCCCATGTGCAGTTGCAAACCGTAGTCTGGCTTTTTATGGCGTTTTTGGAGCAGTGGCTTCTTCCTTGCTGAGTGGCCTTTCAGGTTATGTTGATATAGGACTCGTTTTACTGTGGATATAGATACTTTTGTACCTGTTTCCTCCAGCATCTTCACAAGGTCCTTTGCTGTTGTTCTGGGATTGATTTGCACAAAAGTACGTTCATCTCTAGGAGACAGAAGGCGTCTCCTTCCTGAGCGGTATGACGGCTGGGTGGTCCCATGGTGTTTATACTTACTTACTATTGTTAGTACAGATGAACGTGGTACCTTCAGGTCTACAATTTACCATTTTTTCTGTGGTCTTGGCTGATTTCTTTAGATTTTCCCATGATGTCGAGCAAAGAGGCACCGAGTTTGAAGGTAGGCCTTGAAATACATCCACAGAATACACCTCCAATTGACTCAAATGATGTCAATTAGCCTATCAGAAGCTTCTAAAGCCATGACATCATTTTCTGGAATTTTCCAAGCTGTTTAAAGGCACAGTCAACTTAGTGTATGTAAACTTCTGACCCACTGGAATTGTGATATAGTGAATTATAAGTGAAATAATCTGTCTGTAAACAATTGTTGGAAGAATTACTTGTGTCATGCACAAAGTAGATGTCCTAACCGACTTGCCAAAACTATAGTTTGTTAACATGAGATCTGTGGAGTGGTTGAAAAATGAGTTTTACTGACTTCAACCTAAGTGTATGTAAACTTCCGACTTCAACTGTACATATACTAATATATATATATATATATATATATATATATATATATATATATATATATATATATATATATATATATATATATATATATATATATATATATATTAGTATATGTACAGTATGTTTATAATTAATCTATTTGGTCATGCTTTCATGATCCTAGGGGAGAGGTGGTAGGGGCTAGGGGTTGATCCTAGGGGAGAGGTGGTAGGGGCTAGGGGTTGATCCTAGGGGAGAGGTGGTAGGGGCTAGGGGTTGATCCTAGGGGAGAGGTGGTAGGGGCTAGGGGTTGATCCTAGGGGAGAGGTGGTAGGGGCTAGGGGTTGATCCTAGGGGAGAGGTGGTAGGGGCTAGGGGTTGATCCTAGGGGAGAGGTGGTAGGGGCTAGGGGTTGATCCTAGGGGAGAGGTGGTAGGGGCTAGGGGTTGATCCTAGGGGAGAGGTGGTAGGGGCTAGGGGTTGATCCTAGGGGAGAGGTGGTAGGGGCTAGGGGTTGATCCTAGGGGAGAGGTGGTAGGGGCTAGGGGTTGATCCTAGGGGAGAGTGGTTAGAGTTTGGTTTGTGTTTCAAGGTTGGAATAGCACCCTTATTGTCCTCTGGCCTTTTGCAGGTGGATGTGCGTGTTGTCACTACAGAACACGCCAAGCACTTCTACAACCCTGCTGAGGTAGCTGTCAGAGTCTACAGCGACGCAAATGAGTGGGAGGTTGGTTATTAAACACAGGTCCTGTCTAGATAAGATGGAATGAGTGGGAGGTTGGTTATTAAACACAGGTCCTGTCTAGATAAGATAGAATGAGTGGGAGGTTGGTTATTAAACACAGGTCCTGTCTAGATAAGATGGAATGAGTGGGAGGTTGGTTATTAAACACAGGTCCTGTCTAGATAAGATAGAATGAGTGGGAGGTTGGTTATTAAACACAGGTCCTGTCTAGATAAGATAGAATGAGTGGGAGGTTGGTTATTAAACACAGGTCCTGTCTAGATAAGATAGAATGAGTGGGAGGTTGGTTATTAAACACAGGTCCTGTCTAGATAAGATAGAATGAGTGGGAGGTTGGTTATTAAACACAGGTCCTGTCTAGATAAGATAGAATGAGTGGGAGGTTGGTTATTAAACACAGGTCCTGTCTAGATAAGATAGAATGAGTGGGAGGTTGGTTATTAAACACAGGTCCTGTCTAGATAAGATAGAATGAGTGGGAGGTTGGTTATTAAACACAGGTCCTGTCTAGATAAGATAGAATGAGTGGGAGGTTGGTTATTAAACACAGGTCCTGTCTAGATAAGATAGAATGAGTGGGAGGTTGGTTATTAAACACAGGTCCTGTCTAGATAAGATAGAATGAGTGGGAGGTTGGTTATTAAACACAGGTCCTGTCTGCACCTATCATACTACTATGACTGACCCTGTATAACAACACATTACACTGCACCTATCATACTACTATGACTGACCTTGTATAACAACACATTACACTGCACCTATCATACTACTATGACTGACCTTGTATAACAACACATTACACTGCACCTATCATACTACTATGACTGACCCTGTACAACACATTACACTGCACCTATCATACTACTATGACTGACCCTGTAAATATATATTTTTGTCTTGTATTTCAAAATCTAATCACGTTAGAAAATCAAATGTCTACTGCTGAAAAGAGAATCTGTCTGTAGTTAGGCTACCAAAATATTTATCAAGTCATCATATTTAGCGACTAGCGGAGCGCATCTGCCATCCCTGGTAAGTGGACATATTATTTTCTGCAATGCGTATTTATACTCTTGCAGATGTCAGACAGCCCTGGTTCCAGTCTCACACCAAGGTAAAGTGTTCGGTAAGTGTTGACTGGACTCTACTGGACCCCTGTGGGGTTGGCAGGTAGGACTCAGTGGGGTTGGCAGGTAGAACTCAGTGGGGTTGGCAGGTAGAACTCAGTGGGGTTGGCAGGTAGAACTCAGTGGGGTTGGCAGGTAGGACACAGTCTCAAAGAAAACCATTAGTAACACACTACGCCGTCATGGATTAAAATCCTGCAGCGCACGCATGGTCCCCCTGCTCAAGCCAGCACATGTCCAGGCCCGTCTGAAGTTTGCCAATGGCCATCTGGATGATCCAGAGGAGGAATGGGAGAAGGTCATGTGGTCTGATGAGACAAAAATAGAGCTTTTTGGTCTAAACTCCACTCGCCGTGTTTGGAGGAAGAAGAAGGATGAGTACAACCCCAAGAACACCATCCCAACCGTGAAGCATGGAGGTGGAAACATCATTCTTTAGGGATGCTTTTCTGCAAAGGGGACAGGACGACTGCACCGTATTGAGGGGAGGATGGATGGGGCCATGTATCGCGAGATCTTGGCCAACAACCTCCTTCCCTCAGTAAGAGCATTGAAGATGGGTCGTGGCTGGGTCTTCCTGCATGACAACGACCCGAAACACACAGCCAGGCCAACTAAGGAGTGGCTCCGTAAGAAGCATCTCAAGGTCCTGGAGTGGCCTAGCCAGTCTCCAGACCTGAACCCAATAGAAAATCTTTGGAGGGAGCTGAAAGTCCGTATTGCCCAGCGACAGCCCCGAAACCTGAAGGATCTGTATGGAGGAGTGGGCCAAAATCCCTGCTGCAGTGTGTGCAAACCTGGTCAAGAACTACAGGAAACGTATGATCTCTGTAATTGCAAACAAAGGTTTCTGTACCAAATATTAAGTTCTGCTTTTCTGATGTATCAAATACTTATGTCATGCAATAAAATGCAAATTAATTACTTAAAAATCATACAATGTGATTTTCTGGATTTTTGGTTTAGATTCCGTCACTCACAGTTGAAGAGTATCTATGATAAAAATTACAGACTTCTACATGCTTTGTAAGTGGGAAAACCTGCAAAATCGGCAGTGTATCAAATACTTGTTCTCCCCACTGTAGGTTGAAGTCATTAAAACTCTTCACAGATCTCATGTTAACAAACTATAATTTTGGCAAGTCGGTTAGGACATCTACTTCGTGCATGACACAAGTAATTCTTCCAACAATTGTTTACAGACAGATTATTTCACTTATAAATTCACTATATCACAATTCCAGTGGGTCAGAAGTTAACATACACTAAGATGACTGTGCCTTTAAACAGCTTGGAAAATTCCAGAAAATTATGTCATGGCTTTAGAAGCTTCTGATAGGCTAATTGACATAATTTGAGTCAATTGGAGGTGTATTCTGTGGATGTATTTCAAGGCCTACCTTCAAACTCAGTGCCTCTTTGCTCGAAATCATGGGAAAATCAAAAGAAATCAACCAAGACCTCAGAAAAACAATTGTAGCCCTCCACAAGTCTGGTTCATCCTTGGGAGCAATTTCCAAACGCCTGAAGGTACCACGTTCATCTGTACAAACAATAGTATGCAAGTATAAACCATGGGACCACGCAGCCGTCATACCGCTCAGGAAGGAGACGCGTTCTGTCTCCTAGAGATTAACATACTTTGGTGCGAAAAGTGCAAATCAATCCCAGAACAACAGCAAAGGACCTTGTGAAGATGCTGGAGGAAACGGGTAAAATGTATCTATATCCACAGTAAAACGAGTCCTAGCTAGATAAACAATTAACCATAATCCCAACTCATAACGTTACTACCCTGCATGAATATGCAGGTAGCTAACCAACCAGGTTCATTGTTAGCTAGCTAACATTAGGCTCTAACTAGCAAAGCAAATGGCTCTGAGATACGGATAATAACATCATACACGTAACATTAGCTAGCTAGCCAGTCAGCTAACTTTATGCAGTTAAACAATGAACCGTAGTCCCAACTCATGATGTTACTACCCTGCATGAATCTGCAGGTAGATAACCAACCAGGTTCAATGTTAGCAAGCAAATGGCTCTGATATACGAATAATAAGATCATACACATAACGTTAGCTAGCAAGCCAGCCAGATAACGTTAGCTAGCTAGCTAACAGTACACTTTATCTTAAAAAATCTGAAACGTGTAATTTCTGAAAATGTAGCTAGCTAGATTATTTTACCCGTATACATCATGCATGTCACGGATGCCATGGTGGCCCTTAGTTTGACGATGTAATCCAGAGATGGGTGTTTACTCCATCTCCTTAGCTATCATACTCTAATAACACTGATTTCAAAACTCAATGAAAACCTGTCGATGTGTCCTTGAGCATGGCACTTAACCCTAATTTGCTCCAGCCGCTGGCCCTGTAGGTAGGCTGTCATTGTAAATAAGAATTTGTTCTTAACTGTTCCTCTTAGCTGTGGACCCAGATGGGGTAATGTTCTGAATACTGGTCCTCTTTCTTATCTGTGGACCCAGATGGGATAATGTTCTGAATACTGGCCCTCTTAGCTGTGGACCCAGATGTGATAATGTTCTGAATACTGGTCCTCTTTCTTATCTGTGGACCCAGATGTGAAAATGTACCTGATAATGTTACTTTGTCCAATTGTCCCTTAGCTGTGGAGCCAGCGTTCTGACCCTGTGCTGCACATAGAGCTGAGACGCTGGGCTGACCTCCTCCTTATAGCCCCTCTGGATGCTAACACACTGGGGAAGATTGCCAGCGGCATCTGTGACAACTTACTGGTGAGATCCTTTACTGGTAGACTGACGACAAGGTTATAATGTGCTCTACTATAATGTACTCTACTCTAATGTGCTCTACTCTACTCTAATGTGCTCTACTATAATGTACTCTACTCTAATGTACTCTACTCTAATCTACTCTAATGTGCTCTACTATAATGTACTCTACTATAATGTACTCTACTATAATGTGCTCTACTCTAATGTACTCTACTCTAATGTGCTCTACTCTAATGTACTCTACTCTAATGTACTCTACTCTAATGTACTCTACTCTACTCTAATGTGCTCTACTATAATGTGCTCTACTCTAATGTACTCTACTCTAATGTGCTCTACTCTAATGTGCTCTACTCTAATGTGCTCTACTCTAATGTGCTCTACTCTAATGTGCTCTACTCTAATGTGCTCTACTCTAATGTGCTCCACTCTAATGTGCTCTACTATAATGTGCTCTACTATAATGTGCTCTACTATAATGTGCTCTACTATAATGTACTCTACTCTAATGTACTCTACTCTAATGTACTCTACTCTAATGTGCTCTACTCTAATGTGCTCTACTCTAATGTACTCTACTCTAATGTACTCTACTCTAATGTACTCTACTCTAATGTACTCTACTCTAATGTACTCTACTCTAATGTGCTCTACTCTAATGTGCTCTACTCTAATGTACTCTACTATAATGTACTCTAATGTACTCTACTCTAATGTACTCTACTCTAATGTACTCTACTATAATGTACTCTAATGTACTCTACTCTAATGTACTCTACTCTAATGTACTCTACTATAATGTACTCTAATGTACTCTACTCTACTATAATGTACTCTACTCTAATGTACTCTACTATAATGTGCTCTACTCTACTCTAATGTACTCTACTATAATGTACTCTACTCTAATGTACTCTACTCTAATGTGCTCTACTCTAATGTACTCTACTCTAATGTACTCTACTCTAATGTGCTCTACTCTAATGTGCTCTACTCTAATGTGCTCTACTATAATGTGCTCTACTCTAATGTGCTCTACTCTAATGTGCTCTACTCTAATGTACTCTACTCTAATGTACTCTACTCTACTCTAATGTGCTCTACTCTAATGTACTCTACTCTAATGTACTCTACTATAATGTACTCTACTATAATGTACTCTACTCTAATGTACTCTACTCTAATGTACTCTACTCTAATGTACTCTACTCTACTCTAATGTGCTCTACTCTACTATAATGTACTCTACTCTAATGTACTCTGCTCTACTGTACTCTACTCTAATGTACTCTACTCTAATGTGCTCTACTCTAATGTACTCTACTCTAATGTACTCCACTCATTGTCAGACGTGTGTGGTGCGGGCCTGGGATACCAGCCGTCCTCTACTCTTTTGTCCAGCGATGAACACTGCTATGTGGCTTCACCCCATCACCTCCCGCCAGGTGGAAAGCCTTAAAGAGTTTGGCTACATTGAGATCCCCTGCATCGCCAAGAAATTGGTCTGTGGAGACCAAGGTCTGTGGTGATATTTCATAACATGTGGAGAAAGGTCTTTACAATAGGAATGTTTAGATTGATGAATGAAGGTTGTGTTAGTCATTCATCACTGCTAAATACAACTGATCAAACTATTTTATTCTATCTGGATTATGTAGCTATATACTGCATATCTTTCACCTGTCTGTTCTGGTGTGGTTTATACATTGTTGAGTAATTTGGAGTGTCACGTTACAGGTAAAGGAGCCATGGCAGAGGTGTCATCCATAGTAGATGTTGTGAAGCAGTTGATCCAGAAAGCTGCAGAGTCTCCTCAAAACATCAAGGAGCAGGCCAGCTGCTGTGAATAATAATGACCAATAATCTGCAGATAGTTAACCCATGTGGAGCCCTAGACTCTATGCAAGTGGACATCTGAGAGGATTTGATTGGAATAGGCGATATGCTGAAACTTCCACCTAGCCTATCAGAGTTATAGAACAAAAAAATGACCATAATGACTGCACCTGTCAATACTGTGCATAGGGCGTAGTGTCTAGGGGTCCATTTGGGATTGGGCCATTGACACTAAAATTAGATGTTCAGATGAAGATTGCTGCAGTTATTTCTGATGTAATTATTTTAATGTAATTAACAGATTTTTTGCATTGAAGCCAAATGTTTAAAAGAGACAGAGTTTGTAATAAATGTCTGATATTCTTGCTGACTTGAATTCGCAGCAACAGCTGTTATGTGAGTGTTATGTCATGTTTTGTTGTTATGTCATGTTATGTTATGTCATCTTTCTTAGTAAGTTCCCATGGTGACTCTTGCCATAGGTTATGGATGTGATTCTCTTCGGTGGCCACTCCAGAACAGTCCAGTGTTTATTCTTGATTCTACATCAGTGGAAAGCAGCAGGCCCCGATGGCATCAGATAGATAGATAGATAGATAGCTAGATAGATAGATAGATAGATAGATAGATAGATAGATAGGTACTTTACAGCCCAAGGGTGCTTAGGGTCTGTGCTGACCAACTGTGTGGAATACTCCAGCGACCCTTCAACCTTAGCCTGAGCCTAGAAAGGGTCCCTGTGCTGTGGAAAACATCCTGCCTCGTCCCAGTCCCCAAGAAGGCGCACCCCACTGTCCTGAATGACTTCAGACCTGTAGCGCTAACATCCCACATCATGAAGACCCTGGAAAGATTAGTCCTCGCTCACCTCAGACCCCTGGTGTGTTCATCACTGGACCCCCTGCAGTTCGCATATCAGCGCAACATCGGGGTGGATGATGAAATCATCTACCTTCTGCAGAGGGCCTACTCTCACCTGGACAACGCAGATTGCACTGTGAGGGTCATGTTTTTTGACTTCTCCAGTGCCTTCAACACCATTCAGCCCCTGCTACTGAGTGAGAAGATGAGGAGGATGAAAGTGGAAGCACCCTTAGTCTCCTGGGCCACAATTTGTGCGACTACAGAGCTGTGTGTCAGAACGGGCAGTGAGCAACACAGGGGCCCCCCAGGGAATGGTCCTGTATCCCTTCCTGTTCACCCTGTACACCTCGGGCTTCAGATATAACTCTGAAACATGCCACCTGTTCTCGGATGCCTCCGCAATTGTAGGGAGCATCAGGGGTGGGCAGGAGGAGGAGTACAGGAGCATAATCAATGACTTTGTGGTGTGTGAGCAGAACCACCTTCAGGTCAACATCAGCAAAACAAAGGAGATGGTGTTGGACTTCAGGAGAACCAAAGCCCAACCGACTGCAGTTCCTATAAAGGGGATGGATGTGGAAATGGTTGGGTCATACAAGTTCCTGGGAGTCCATATGGACAGCAGGCTGGAATGGGCTGGTAACACCGGGACCCTGTACAAAAAGGGCCAGAGCCGACTCTACTGAGGAGGCTCAGGTCCTTCAACGTGTGCAGTAAACTACTGCATACTTTCTACCAGTCTGTGGTAGTGCCATCTTTTTTACAGTGGTGTGCTGAGGCTCCAACATAAAGGCCAGTGGTGCTTCTCGGGTAAATAAGCTGATCAGGAAGGCTAGCTCTGTCCTGGGGATGAGCCTTGACACTCTAGAGGAGGTGGCGGAGAGAAGGATCCTGGCCAAACTGCTGGCCATCATGGACAATGTCACCCACCCTCTGCATGCCATGGTTATGAGGCAGAGGAGCACCTTCAGTCACAGACTGATCCCACCATGGTGTGCCAGAGAGCGATATCTCTGGCACACCATATCATATCACGTGCAATATTGTAAGTAATTCTTGGACTGAACTTACGTAGTCATTCACTCAGGAATGTATATTAGTATCCTGTCAGTTGTATCTTTTTTCATTGCTTTTAGTATATCGAATGTGAAATACGTGCATTTATCTGTAATTAAACCCTGTACTAAGGTGTCAGGTCCTGACTGTGGGTATGCCGCCAGGCATCTTTTTTTCTGGTGGCTAAGGTCAGGGCTTGACAGAGGAGAGGGCTCTGGCAAACTCTATGTTGGTGTTTTTGTTGGTCCCCAATTAGAGGCTGCTGCCCTACGTTGTCTGTAACTGGGATCCTATTTAAGGTTCTTGCCTTCCCACCTGTGTGTGGGTTATTGTTTGCACATCAGTTCCTGGTTGCGTCCTCTCCTTGTTTGTTGTTCTGTTAGAACTAATAAAGGTATGTCTATATACTACAGCTCTACTCCTCTGGTCCTGCCTTCGCACCATGACAGAATAACCCACCACCACAGGACCAAGCAGAGCTGGACAATGGAGGAACTCCTCGAAGATAAGGAGCTTGTCTACGAGAAGGAGTACCTACATCACCGGCGGGCTCCACGTCGGCGAACCAAAGGGCAGGCCCCACGAAAAGCCCAGAAGAACCCCCATACAGTTTTAGGGGCTGTGGGAGGGGCATGAGGAAGAGCCCCTACCGCGACACTGTGGGTTCATGGAGCCCCTACAGCCATGGGAGCAGGAGAACAGAGAGGGTCGGATGAGGACGACAAGGTGGTCCTGTCTCCCAACTCGTGGGGGGCTCTGGGATGAGCCCCTGTAGAGCCGGGATCGGCTGAGGAGGGAGGAAGACAGAGAGACACTGCGACCTCCATCAAGGGATGATCGGAGGCCCAGAGGGGTTTCACGACCAGGCCCTGGAGGAACAGGCAAGGTGGTGGAGGGCTTGGCTTGCGCTGAGACCTCCCAGCCAGAGGAAAGATGAGGAGACGTTCGAGTGCCGCAGGAAGATATGGGCAGAGCGGCTGTCGGCTCCCAGGCCGGAGTTCTCGGAGGCAGTCCCCAGCCCGGTACCTCCAGTGTCGACTCCTCGCACCAGGGTCCCGGTGATGATCCCCAGCCCGGTCCCTCCTTCAAGACTGATGGAAAAGCATCCAGGTGAAGCTGGTTGAGAGAATGCCAGAGTGTGCAAAGCTGTCATCAAGGCAAAGGGTGGCTATTTGAAGAATCTCAAATATATTTTGATCTGTTTAACACTTTTTTTGTTATGAAAATAGTGCAAATAAAGAAAAACCCTTGAATGAGTAATATTCCAAACCTTTGGCCCCCAGTGTATGTCTATCATACGCACATTTAGCTATTTAAGTATCTCTTCCTGTCATTTACCTGTACAGTTAATTTAACCATGCAAATATTCACTTACCTGTACATTTAACTAGCGTTCCCTTCCACTTCACCGGATTTCTGCCGAAATCACAGGACTATCACACAGGATCATCGCAGCTAGCTAGCTGCAACCGCGTGGCTGCTGTTGTTTGGCTAACACTACAGTCCAAAATCTTGCACCAGTTAGCCTTGAGCTAGCCCCGAGCTAGGCCCATCTCAATGGAGATGGGGCGGCAGGTAGCCTAGTGGTTAGAGTGTTGGGCCCGTAACTGAAAGGTTGCCGGATCGAATCCCCGAGCTGACAAGGTAAAAATCTGTTGTTCTGCCCCTGAACAAGGCAGTTAACCCACTGTTCCTAGGCCGTCATTGTAAATAAGAATTTGTTCTTAACTGACTTGCCTAGTAAAATAAAGGTTAAAAAATAAAAAAAAATAAAAATCTCCCGGCTAGCCGACGTGTACTAGCTAATTCCTGGGCTACAGTACCATTGTCAACCGGCCTGGACCTTCTACTGTCGACACGGAGCTCTGTGGCACCCCCATAGAGACTGCCAGAGGACCGGACAACAGGCCCACCGATTTGACACACAATCTGAGAAGTAGTTGGAGAACCGTGTCCTGTGTTGTTCGTAGCTGCTTGACAAAGAAATTTCCCCTCAGGGATCAATAAAGTATCTTATCTATCCTGGGTGCCTTTTTTGTGTGTTTGGGGTCATTGTCCGGCTGGAAGACCCACAACCTGATGTCTTGCACATGTTTGTATTTGTATTTATTAAGGATCCCCATTAGTTCCTGCCAAGGCAGCAGATACTCTTCCTGGGGTTTATTATGGATCCCCATTAGTTCCTGCCAAGGAGGCAGATACTCTTCCTGGGGTTTATTATGGATCCCCATTAGTTCCTGCCAAGGAGGCAGATACTCTTCCTGGGGTTTATTATGGATCCCCATTAGTTCCTGCCAAGGAGGCAGATACTCTTCCTGGGGTTTATTATGGATCCATTAGTTCCTGTCAAGGCAGCAGCTAATCTTCCTGGGGTTTATTATGGATCCCCATTAGTTCCTGCCAAGGCAGCAGCTACTCTTCCTGGGGTTTATTATGGATCCCCATTAGTTCCTGCCAAGGAGGCAGATACTCTTCCTGGGGTTTATTATGGATCCATTAGTTCCTGTCAAGGCAGCAGCTAATCTTCCTGGGGTTTATTATGGATCCCCATTAGTTCCTGCCAAGGCAGCAGCTACTCTTCCTGGGGTTTATTATGGATCCCCATTAGTTCCTGCCAAGGCAGCAGATACTCTTCCTGGGGTTTATTATGGATCCCCATTAGTTCCTGCCAAGGCAGCAGCTACTCTTCCTGGGGTTTATTATGGATCCCCATTAGTTCCTGCCAAGGCAGCAGCTACTCTTCCTGGGGGTTTATTATGGTTTATTATGTTGTAACATTCCCCTTCTATACCAACCTGTTGTAACATTCCCCTTCTATACCAACCTGTTGTAACATTCCCCTTCTATACCAACCTGTTGTAACATTCCCCTTCTATACCAACCTGTTGTAACATTCCCCTTCTATACCAACCTGTTGTAACATTAGTTTAGTGGTACTGCAGTAATGCAGTTACTGGTTTATTTTTAAGAGCACAGCAAAATAAGGGGATTTATATAGTTAGGGGCTCGCCATGTTTAAAACAGAAATCTTACTAACTGACGTTGTGCCCCACTCTCTCTTCTGGTCATATTTTGACAATTTTAGATCATCAATCCTGTATTTCAAACATCCCCAGGATGAAATTGCAAACTTTAGGATGTAATGACAATATACAGTATGTGACTTCAAACAGACAGACAGACAGACTGGTACTGCTGTGACTGTACCTCATTAATGATCATCATATATATATATATATAATATATATAGACGGCAGAGAGAGAATACAGTACACAGCTTATGTCAAAAAAGTGATTGGTCTATTTTTAGTGTCATGTGTTTATGCCCTTATATGGTCATCCTGTCCAGATGTTCTCACACTATCAAGTGAGTGCTTATGTAACATGACAGTGCAGCTGTTCCTTTTAAGTAAATTTAGGGTGTGCTTATGTAACATGACAGTGCAACTGTTCCTTTGAAGTAAAGCAAATGTTTGCAATAAAAATGTCCTGATGATTGATGTGTAGTGACTTTGTTGAATGTGTTTGACAATTTGAAACAGTTTTGAATTTCTGTAGTGAATGGGGGAAGCCTGAGTTTGAAAAGTTTAAACAGTTGGGAATTTTTGTAGTGAACTTGGAGTGAGCTTGGAGTGAGCTTGTGAGCCCTTGTAGAATGAACAAAGTAATTTCCGGGGTAGGTCTGCCTGAGTATGAGTAAGGGTTAGACCTGTGAACACTATGGCGACAAGAAACCTAGAGAGATATAAAACTCTACAGAAGAAATAAAACATGGAGTTGTCAAGTACTGACACGCCCATGACAACCGTAACATAGGAAGTAGAACCCAGGCTGTATCATAGAGAAAAGGATGAGTATAAACCAATATATGATGCTCCAAAAAATGGTTTTCTAAACTTGTATAGAACTCAAATACCTCCCGTAACTGTACTGAACGATCAAGTTGTTACATCTAATGAACAACTATAGGTTTAAATGTTTGATTACCCTGCCTGTAGAGTGAAACTCTATGCCTTAACCGAAGGAGAAGAATACACAGACCAAACCTTAGTAGTAGACTACAGGATTGAAGACGGTCATCCCCCTTGGGATGTGTGTGTCCAGGCTGCATGGTATGGGTGGATGGCTGAATATGTACACTATACATTGGTGGATGTTGGATGGTTAACTATACTATACAGGTCGATGGCAGAGAAATACTTCAATAGCTAAAAATGCATATGATATGAGCGAGGGTAATAATAGTTTACTTAATATACAGTCTGGTTAAATGAACAGGTAAGTGAATATTTTGCATGGTTAAATTAACTGTACAGGTAAATATACAGTTAAATGTACAGGTAAGTGAATATTTGCATGGTTACATTAACTGTACAGGTAAGAGATACTTTAATAGCTAAATGTGTGTATGATATAATTTGGGGTAATAATAGTAATTCCCTTAAAATACAGTCCTTAGTGTGCAGGGTTTAATTACAGACAACTGCACTTATTGCACATTCGATATACTAAAAGCAATGAAGTATGAGTATGTATATACAGACCTGAGTGAATAAATAAGTCCTGAGTGAATGAGTGATTACAGACCAGAGTGCTCATGGATGGATGCATAATTGTTAAACTAGGTCCTAGCACCCCAACAGTTCCAAGTCTATGTTGCCGACGGCACGGCACCCCGGTGAGGCATTATATAGTCTAATAGCCGCCGGCAGGAAGGACCTCCTGTAGCGCTCTCTGGCACACCGTGGTGGGATCAGTCTGTGACTGAAGGTGCTCCTCTGTGTGTGTGCGTGTGCGTGCGTGCGTGTGTGCGAGGCAGGGTGTTAGGTTACAAGCAGAGAGAACCCTACTAAAAACATTATTTCTATGAACAAAATACATTTAGAATCTTTCCTACAATAAAATAATTATACATGTAAACATCTAATGGGTATTGAAGTGTAGTATTGTGTGTTAATAATATATATGATTTATACATATTTTTTGTAATAAAAACAGAGGTATAGTTTCATATTGCATAGTACACTTTTTAATATTTGTAATATGTAGGCATTTCAGGATCAACATTTTTGAAGAAAATATATTTAAAAAGAAAATGTACCATACCTTTAATAAAATCTCTGTCTCTCTAAAACGTTAAACGTTAGACAGGTTTTTCAGACAGTTTGGGGTCCTAGGGGTTAAGGGCCCACCCAACGACCCTCCTACTACAGTCCTCTGAGAGGGGGGCCAGAGGGGCCCACCCAACGACCCTCCTACTACAGTCCTCTGAGAGGGGGGCCAGAGGGGCCCACCCAACGACCCTCCTACTACAGTCCTCTGAGAGGGGGCCAGAGGGGCCCACCCAACGACCCTCCTACTACAGACCTCTGAGAGGGGGCCAGAGGGGCCCACCCAACGACCCTCCTACTACAGTCCTCTGAGAGGGGGCCAGAGGGGCCCACCCAACGACCCTCCTACTACAGACCTATCTCACAAGCATAAACTTCCATGCCCACGAAGGTTCTAGCATCAGGCAGGGCCATGACTACACCAGTGAGAGGAACCAATTCAGTTCCTGCCTAGCAACAGAGATGTATTGGCTGTCTAGATGTGGAAGGAGTTGACTCAGCCTAGTATGAGGTTATAAATATATGACCTTGTGTAATCAGAAGTTCTCTTTGCAGCTGTTTGACCCAGCAGGTGAATAAACCTGGTTTGAACTTTTCCTAGTCGTCCATTTGAGTTTCTACTCTGTTTGTTCAGAACCTCACACTATCTAGGACATAGTTTAGGGGCTATGGTGTCATAGTTAGTAGACGTGTGTTATTATAATGCTCCTCCCTCCTAGTAGAGGTGTGTTATTATAATGCTCCTCCTCCCTCCTAGTAGAGGTGTGTTATTATAATGCTCCTCCTCTCTCCTAGTAGAGGTGTGTTATTATAATGCTCCTCCTCCCTCCTAGTAGAGGTGTGTTATTATAATGCTCCTCCTCCCTCCTAGTAGAGGTGTGTTATTATAATGCTCCTCCCTCCTAGTAGAGGTGTGTTATTATAATGCTCCTCCTCCCTCCTAGTAGAGATGTGTTATTATAATGCTCCTCCTCCCTCCTAGTAGAGGTGTGTTATTATAATGCTCCTCCTCCCTCCTAGTAGAGGTGTGTTATTATAATGCTCCTACCTCCTAGTAGAGGTGTGTTATTATAATGCTCCTCCTCCCTCCTAGTAGAGGTGTGTTATTATAATGCTCCTCCCTCCTAGTAGAGGTATGTTATTATAATGCTCCTCCTCCCTCCTAGTAGAGGTGTGTTATTATAATGCTCCTCCTCCCTCCTAGTAGAGGTGTGTTATTATAATGCTCCTCCTCCCTCCTAGTAGAGGTGTGTTATTATAATGCTCCTCCTCCCTCCTAGTAGAGGTGTGTTATTATAATGCTCCTCCTCCCTCCTAGTAGAGGTGTGTTATTATAATGCTCCTCCTCCCTCCTAGTAGAGGTGTGTTATTATAATGCTCCTCCTCCCTCCTAGTAGAGGTGTGTTATTATAATGCTCCTCCTCCCTCCTAGTAGAGGTGTGTTATTATAATGCTCCTCCTCCCTCCTAGTAGAGGTGTGTTATTATAATGCTCCTCCCTCCTAGTAGAGGTATGTTATTATAATGCTCCTCCTCCCTCCTAGTAGAGGTGTGTTATTATAATGCTCCTCCTCCCTCCTAGTAGAGGTGTGTTATTATAATGCTCCTCCCTCCTAGTAGAGGTGTGTTATTATAATGCTCCTCCTCCCTCCTAGTAGAGGCGTGCTCCCTGGGTCTTGAATCAGTGTTTGAAATTCACTGCTTGACTGAGGGACCTTACAGATAACTGTATGTGGGGTATAGAGATGAGGTAGTCATTCAAAAATCATGTTAGTCACTACAAAGATAAAAGCGTCCTTCCTAACTCAGTTGCCGGGGAGGAAGGAAACTGCTCAGGAATTTCACCATGAGGCCAATGGTGACTTTAAAACAGTTACAGATTTTAATGGCAGTGACAGGAGAAAACTGAGGATGTATCAACAACATTGCAGTTACTCCACAATACTAACCTAATTGACGGTGAAAAGAAGGAAGCCTGTACAGAATACAAAGTGTTATGTTATGTGCTGAATACAAAGTGTTATGTTTGGGGCAAATCTGACACAACATCACTGAGTACCACTCTCCATATTTTCAAACATAGTGGTGGCTGCATCATGTTATGGGAATGTTTGTCATCGGCAAGGACTAGCGAGTTTTTAAAAATATAAAAACAAACTGGATAGCGCTAAGCACAGGCAAAATCCTAGCTTTCCACCAGACACTGGGAGATAAATCCACCTTTCAGCAGGACAATAACCTAAAACAAGGCCAAATCTACACTGGAGGTAATTACCAAGAAGACAGCAACTGTTCCACAGTGGCTGAGTTACAGTTTGACTTAAATCTGCTTGAAAATCTATGGCAAGAGCTGAAAATGGTTGTCTAGCAACGATCAACAACCAACTTGACAGAGCTTGAAGAATTTGAAAAAGAATAGGCAACAATTGTAGAATCCAGGTGTGCAAAGCTCTTAGAGACTTACCCAGAAACACTCAGCTGTAATCACTGCATGTCAGAGCAAAAACCAAGCCATGAGGTCGAAGGAAATGTCCGTAGAGCTCCGACATAGTATTGTGTCGAGGCACAGATCTGGGGAAGGGTACCAAAACATTTCTGCAGCATTGAAGGTCCCAAGAACACAGTGGCCTCCATCATCTTTAAATGGAAGACGTTTGGAACCACCAAGACTCTTCGTAGAGCTGGCTGAGCAATCGGGGGTGAAAGGCCTTGGTCAGGGAGGTGGCTGATAACTCTAATAACTCACCTTACTGCCAAAAAGTGATTCTAACACGTATTGACCAAGAGTTGTGAATACTTATGTAAATTATATTTCTGTATTTCGTTTTCAATACATTCGAAAAAAAATTCTACAAACATGTTTCCACTGTCATTATGGGTGTATTGTGTCATTATGGGTGTATTGTGTCATTATGGGTGTATTGTGTATAAAAAAATATTTAATACATTTTGAATTCAGGTTGTAACAAATTGTGGAATAAGTCAAGGGGTATAAATACTTTCTGAAGTACATTTGGTGCAACTTTTTTTTCTGCCCAACAGAACACCAAAAAACAACTAGTATTCATCTTGTATGAACGAATCTGCACATTATAATTTCACCCGTTCTGGAAGACTGTAAAGCCTTGTTCACATCGGCAGTTTGAAGTGACTCAAATCAAATAAATCTGATTCGGTTATTTTTCCTGCAGCCACATTTCAAACCACCTTCGTCATGTGACTTGTCTGAACGGTCAAATCAGATTTATCTGCTTCTAGTGGTTTTTACAATCATTTGGTGAGTGTGTGTGTGTGTGTATACACAGTATATACACAGTGGGGAGAACAAGTATTTGATACACTGCCGATTATGCAGGTTTTCCTACTTACAAAGCATGTAGAAGTCTGTAATTTTTATCATAGGTACACTTCAACTGTGAGAGACGGAATCTAAAACAAAAATCCAGAAAATCACGTATGATTTTTAAATAATTATTTTGCATTTTATTGCATGACATAAGTATTTGATCACCTACCAACCGGTAAGAATTCCGGCTCTCACAGACCTGTTAGTTTT
Organism: Thymallus thymallus; assembly: GCA_023634145.1. Taxonomy (NCBI): domain Eukaryota; kingdom Metazoa; phylum Chordata; class Actinopteri; order Salmoniformes; family Salmonidae; genus Thymallus; species Thymallus thymallus. Next base: position 36,695,869 of record CM042392.1, read on the forward strand.
TCTTTAAGAAGCCCTTGTGTTCTCCACTCATTACCTGTATTAACTGCACCTGTTTTAACTTGTTACCTGTATAAAAGACACCTGTCCACGCACTCAAACAGACTCCAACCTCTCCGCTATGGCCAAGACCAGAGAGCTGTGTAAGGACATCAGGGATAAAATTGTAGACCTGCACAAGGCTGGGATGGGCTACAGGAGGCAAGCAGCTTGGTGAGAAGGCAACAACTGTTGGTGCAAGTATTAGAAAATTGAAGAAGTTCAAGATGACGGTCAATCTCCCTCGGTCTGGGGCACCATGAGAGATCTCACCTCGTGGGGCATCAATGATCATGAGGAAGGTGAGGGATCAGCCCAGAACTACACGGCAGGACCTGGTCAATGACCTGAAGAGAGCTGGGACCACAGTCTCAAAGAAAACCATTAGTAACACACTACACCGTCATGGATTAAAATCCTGCAGCACACGCAAGGTCCAGCGCATGTCCAGACCCGTCTGAAGTTTGCCGATGATCCAGAAGAATGGGAGAAGGTCATGTGGTCTGATGAGACAAAAATAGAGCTTTTTGGTCTAAACTCCACTCACCGTGTTTGGAGGAAGAAGAAGGATGAGTACAACCCCAAGAACACCATCCCAACCGTGAAGCATGGAGGTGGAAACATCATTCTTTGGGAAAGCTTTTCTGCAAAGGGGACAGGACGACTGCACCGTATTGAGGGGAGGATGGATGGGGCCATGTATCGCGAGATCTTGGCCAACAACCTCCTTCCCTCAGAAAGAGCATTGAAGATGGGTCGTGGCTGGGTCTTCCAGCATGACAATGACCCGAAACACACAGCCAGGGCAACTAAGGAGTGGCTCCGTAAGAAGCATCTCAAGGTTCTGGAGTGGCCTAGCCAGTCTCCAGACCTGAACCCAATAGAAAATCTTTGGAGGGAACTGAAAGTCCGTATTGCCCAGCGACAGCCCCAAAACCTGAAAGATCTGGAGAAGGTCTGTATGGAGGAGTGGGCCAAAATCCCTGCTGCAGTGTGTGCAAACCTGGTCAAGAACTACAGGAAACATATGATCTCTGTAATTGCAAACAAAGGTTTCTGTACCAAATATTAAGTTCTGCTTTTCTGATGTATCAAATACTTATGTCATGAAATAAAATGCAAATTAATTACTTAAAAATCATACAATGTGATTTTCTGGATTTTTGTTTTAGATTCCGTCTCTCACAGTTGAAGTGTACCTATGATAAAAATTACAGACCTCTACATGCTTTGTAAGTAGGAAAACCTGCAAAATCGGCAGTGTATCAAATACTTGTTCTCCCCACTATATATATATATATATATATATATATATATATATATATATATATATATATATATACACACACACACACACATATATATATATATACACTATTGACAGATAAAGGTTACCCAATTTAACAAATCACACACAAAACAAAAAAAAAACATTGAAAATGTTATTCATTTAAAATAATAAAAAATGCCTTTAACAAAGTTAGTAATCCCCTACATTTACCATCACATAAAATGGCTACAATTAGAATTAGGTACCAAAACAAGTGTAAATGATTAGAAACCATTAGAGAGAAACTTAGGAGGGTCCAGCCTTCCATAAAGATAAGAACATTGGTCTGGTTTGGTCTGAACCATATGGGTGTGTGGTAACACATCATTCATAGATCAAAAGACCTACCTGAGACCCTCAGAAGAAGGATTATTGATGCCCATGAGTCTGGGAGGGGCTACACATCCATTTCCAAGAAATTCGAAGTACCACTGGAAAACTACCTAGAACAGGTCGTCCCACCAAAGTCAGCCCAAGAGCTGACCGAAAGATGCTCATAGAAGTCTCTAAGAACCCCAGGGTAACATCAAGGGATCTACAGGCCTTTCTTGCCACAACCAATGTCGAAGTGCATGGGTACACTGTCAGAAAGAGACTGCACAAACCTGGCCTACATGGGAGGTCAGGAAGGAAGAAGCCTCTGCTCTCAAAAAATAATATCAAGACAACTGACTTTACCCAGACAACACCTGGGTAAAGTCAGTTGTCTTGATAATCTTTTTTGAGAGCAGAGGCTTCTTCCTGTGGAGGCCATTTGTAGTACAGTGAAGTCATTGTCATGTTCAAGAAACCAGTTTGAGATGATGTGAGCTTTGTGACATGGCGCGTTATCCTGCTGGAAGTAGCCATTAGAAGATGGGTACACTGTGGTCATAAAGGGATGGACATGGTCAGCAACAATACTCAGGTAGGCTGTGGCGTTTAAACCATGCTCAATTGGTACTAAGGGGCCCAAAGTGTGCCAAGAAAATATCCCCCACACCATTACACCACCAGCACCAGCCTGAACCGTTGATACAAGGCAGGATGGATCCATGCTTTCATGTTGTTTACGCCAAATTCTGACCCGACCATCTGAATGTCGCAGGAGAAATCAGGACTCAACAGATCAGGCAACATTTTTCCCAACGTTCTATTGTCCAGTTTTGGTGGGACGTGCAAATTGTAGCCTCAGTTTCCTGTTGTTAGCTGACAGGAGTGGCACCCGGTGTGGTCTTCTGCTGCTGTAGGCCATCTGCTTCAAGGTTCAACGTGTTGTGCGTTCAGAGATGCTCTTCTGCATACCTTGGTTGTAACGAGTGGTTATTTGAGTTACTGTTGTCTTTTTATCAGCTCCAACCAGTCTGGCCATTCTCCTCTGACCTCTGACATCAACATTTTCGCCCAGAGAACTGCCGCTCACTGGATGTTTTCTCATTTTCAGACCATTCTCTGTAAACCCTAGAGATGGTTGTGAGGGAAAATCCCAGTAGATCAGCACTTTCTGAAATACTCAAACCAGCCCGTCTGGCACCAACAACCATGCCACGTTTAAAGTCTCTTAAATCACCTTTCTTCCCCATTCTGATGCTTGGATTGAACTTCAGCAGATGGTCTTGACCAGGTCTACATGCCTCAATGCATTGAGTTGCTGCCACGTGATTGGCTGATTAGATTGGCGTTAACGAGCCGTTGAAAACCTAATGAAGGCCGGAGACAGACAGACAGACAGACAGAGAGACACAGAGAGACACAGAGAGACAGACAGACAGACACAGAGAGACAGAGAGACACAGACAGACAGAGAGACAGACAGACACAGACACAGACACAGAGAGACACAGACACAGAGACAGAGAGACACAGACACAGAGAGACAGACAGAGAGACAGACAGACACAGAGAGACAGAGAGACACAGAGAGACAGACAGACAGACAGAGAGACAGACAGACAGACACAGAGAGACAGAGAGACACAGAGAGACAGACAGACAGAGAGACAGACAGACACAGACAGACACAGACACAGAGAGACAGAGAGACACACACACACACGAAGTCGGAAGTTTACATACAACTTAGCCAAATACATTTAAACTCAGTTTTTCACAATTCCTGACATTTAATCCTAGTAAAAAGTCCCTGTCTTAGGTCAGTTAGGATCACCACTTTATTTTAAGAATGTGAAATGTCAGAATAATAGTAGAGAGAATGATTTATTTCAGCTTTTATTTCTTTCATCACATTCCCAGTGGGTCAGAAGTTTACATACACTCAATTAGTATTTGGTAGCATTGCCTTTAAATTGTTTAACTTGGGTCAAACGTTTCAGGTAGCCTTCCACAAGCTTCCCACAATAAGTTGGGTGAATTTTGGTCCATTCCTCCTGACAGAACTAACTGGTGTAACTGAGTCAGGTTTGTAGGCCTCCTTGCTCGCACACGCTTTTTCAGTTCTGCCCAGAAATGTTCTATAGGATTGAGGTCAGGGCTTTGTGATGGCAACTCCAATACCTTGACTTTGTTGTCCTTAAGCCATTTTGCCACAACTTTGGAAGTATGCTTGGGGTCATTGTCCATTTGGAAGACCCATTTGTGACCAAGCTTTAACTTCCTGACTGATGTCTTGAGATGTTGCTTCAATATATCCACATAATTTTCCTTCCTCATGATGCCATCTATTTTGTGAAGTGCTCCAGTCCCTCCTGCAGCAAAGCACCCCCACAACATGATGCTGCCACCCCCGTGCTTCACGGTTGGGATGGTGTTCTTCGGCTTGCAAGCCTCACCCTTTTTCCTCCAAACATAACAATGGTCATTATGGCCAAACAGTTCTATTTTAGTTTCATCAGACCAGAGGACATTTCTCCAAAAAGTATGATCTTTGTCCCCATGTGCAGTTGCAAACCGTAGTCTGGCTTTTTTTTGGCGGTTTTGGAGCAGTGGCTTCTTCCTTGCTGAGCGGCCTTTCAGGTTATGTCGATATAGGACTCGTTTTACTGTGGATATAGATACTTTTGTACCTGTTTCCTCCTGCATCTTCACAAGGTCCTTTGCTGTTGTTCTGGGATTGATTTGCACTTTTCGCACCAAAGTACGTTCATCTCTAGGAGACAGAACGCGTCTCCTTCCTGAGCGGTATGACGGCTGCGTGGTCCCATGGTGTTTATACTTGCGTACTATTGTTTGTACAGATGAACGTGGTAACTTCAGGCGTTTGGAAATTGCTCCCAAGGAAGAACCAGACTTGTGGAGGTAAACAATTATTTTTTCTGTGGTCTTGCCTAAATTCTTTTGATTTTCCCATGATGTCGAGCAAAGAGGCACTGAGTTTGAAGGTAGGCCTTGAAATACATCCACAGGTGTATTTTGAATCCTACAGTGCAAATACACACAGAGACTCTGTTGTATATTCAAGTAATTCATATTTGTTTTATTTCACTTTTATTTAACTAGGCAAGTGAGTTAAGAATAAATTCTTATTTACAATGACGGCCTACCTGCAGGGTCAGCCCCTGGAGCAAATTAGGGTTAAGTGCCTTGCTCAAGGACACAGACAGGTTTTTCACCTTGTCGGCTTGGGTATTCGAACCAGCGACCTTTCGGTTACTGGCCCAACACTAACTGCTAGGCTACCTGCCACCACGACCTATATAACACTAGTTGTATTCTACTGACTCACACAATACTCCTGGTAATGACACTATGTTTATATTTATTAAAAAACAACAGATCATTTTAATTATGCTTTCTTAATAATTGTTCAACACATAAGCATTTTGGGTTGAGAACGAGTCCTAATTCGCCAAACATCTCAAACAGTCTGGGACAAAAAAGATGGTCACTTTGGTGTGATCTTCTGACTGTTAACTGCAGCATCTATGTGCAGCAGCTGTTCTGCTGCAGTAACGCAGGCCAGCAGGGATGGGAACACAGTCTTCTCTCCGCCACACTGTTGTTAACAATACGGTTTTCATATTTTAAAACAGTATCTTTTATTGAGGATTTACTTTGAAAGTTTCCATTCAACCAGGGAGGGAAAGAAGAGGATGCAATAGTGGGCGGTGTTCTCTAGACTAGAGATGGTGCTGGGAAGGTAGAGGACAGAGATATTCTCTAGAGAAGAGATACTCAGTCCATGATGTGGAGAGGGAAGGTAGAGGACAGAGACATTCTCTAGAGAAGAGATACTCAGTCCATGATGTGGAGAGGGAAGGTAGAGGACAGAGATATTCTCTAGAGAAGAGATACTCAGTCCATGATGTGGAGAGGTAAGGTGGAGGACAGAGATATTCTCTAGAGAAGAGATACTCAGTCCATGATGTGGAGAGGGAAGGTAGAGGACAGAGATATTCTCTAGAGAAGAGATACTCAGTCCATGATGTGGAGAGGGAAGGTAGAGGACAGAGATATTCTCTAGAGAAGAGATACTCAGTCCATGATGTGGAGAGGGAAGGGAAAGGGGGTACTAGTCAGTTGTTCAACTGAATGCATTAGATAGTAGAGGGGAACACTTAGAGAACACAGATATTATCTCTAGAGATGATCCATGAGGTGAGGGGCCAAATAACAGATATTATCTCTAGAGATGATCCATGAGGTGAGGGGCCAAATAACAGATATTATCTCTAGAGATGGTCCAAATAACAGATATTATCTCTAGAGATGGTCCATGAGGTGAGGGGTCAAATAACAGATATTATCTCTAGAGATGATCCATGAGGTGAGGGGCCAAATAACAGATATTATCTCTAGAGATGGTCCATGAGGTGAGGGGTCAAATAACAGATATTATCTCTAGAGATGATCCAAATAACAGATATTATCTCTAGAGATGGTCCAAATAACAGATATTCTCTCTAGAGATGGTCCATGAGGTGAGGGGCCAAAGTACTCCCATTGGTCCTTCTCAATCCTCTATGTACTCCCATTGGTCCTTTTCATAGCCTTCATGAACATGTTGTAGCAGCACCCTCCGGCGGCTCTCACAGTATCTACACAGAGACAAGAGATAGAGATGTTGTACAGTATCTACACAGAGACAGGAGATAATATACATTAATGACACCTGCTCTTTCCATGACTGACCAGGTGAAACTATTATCCTGTATTGATGTGTGTAGATGAAGGGGAGGGGACAGGTTCAAGAAGGATTTATAAGCCTTGAGACAGCTGTGTATGGATTATGTATGTGTTCCATTCAGAGGGTGAATGGGCGACTGAAGATGTAAATGCCTTTAAACGGGGTAGTTCTAATTAATATTTTATTTAACCTTTATTTAACTAGGCAAGTCAGTTCATTCTTATTTATAATGACGGTCTACCAAAAGGCAAGGGACGGGGGCTGGGATTAAAAATATAAATAAATAAAATATAAATATAGGACCAAACACACATCACGACAAGAGACAAAACAACACTACATAAAGAGAGACAAAACAACACTACATAAAGAGAGACAAAACAACACTACATAAAGAGAGACAAAACAACACTACATAAAGAGAGACAACACAACACTACATAAAGAGAGACAACACAACACTACATAAAGAGAGACACCACAACACTACATAAAGAGAGACACCACAACACTACATAAAGAGAGACAAAACAACACTACATAAGAGACAAAACAACACTACATAAGAGACAAAACAACACTACATAAAGAGAGACAAAACAACACTACATAAAGAGAGACAAAACAACACTACATAAAGAGAGACAAAACAACACTACATAAAGAGAGACAAAACAACACTACATAAAGAGAGACACCACAACACTACATAAAGAGAGACACCACAACACTACATAAAGAGAGACACCACAACACTACATAAAGAAAGACAAAACAACACTACATAAAGAGAGACACCACAACACTACATAAAGAGAGACACCACAACACTACATAAAGAGAGAAACACAACACTACATAAAGAGATACAAAACAACACTACATAAAGAGATACAAAACAACACTACATAAAGAGAGACAACACTACATAAAGAGAGACACCACAACACTACATAAGAGAGACAAAACAACACTACATAAGAGAGACAAAACAACACTACATAAAGAGAGACAAAACAACACTACATAAAGAGAGACAAAACAACACTACATAAAGAGAGACAAAACAACACTACATAAAGAGAGACAAAACAACACTACATAAAGAGAGACACCACAACACTACATAAAGAGAGACACCACAACACTACATAAAGAGAGACACCACAACACTACATAAAGAGAGACACCACAACACTACATAAAGAGAGACACCACAACACTACATAAAGGGAGACACCACAACACTACATAAAGAGAGACAAAACAACACTACATAAAGAGAGACACCACAACACTACATAAAGAGAGACACCACAACACTACATAAAGAGAGACAAAACAACACTACATAAAGAGAGACACCACAACACTACATAAAGAGAGACAAAACAACACTACATAAAGAGAGACAAAACAACACTACATAAAGAGAGACAAAACAACACTACATAAAGAGAGACAAAACAACACTACATAAGAGACACCACAACACTACATAAAGAGAGACACCACAACACTACATAAAGAGAGACACCACAACACTACATAAAGAGAGACCTAAGACAACACTACATAAAGAGAGACAAAACAACACTACATAAAGAGAGACAAAACAACACTACATAAAGAGAGACACCACAACACTACATAAAGAGAGACACCACAACACTACATAAAGAGAGAGACAACACAACACTACATAAAGAGAGAGACAACACAACACTACATAAAGAGAGAGACAACACAACACTACATAAAGAGAGAGACAAAACAACACTACATAAAGAGAGACAAAACAACACTACATAAAGAGATACAAAACAACACTACATAAAGAGAGAAACACAACACTACATAAGAGACAAAACAACACTACATAAAGAGAGACAAAACAACACTACATAAAGAGAGACAAAACAACACTACATAAAGAGAGACAAAACAACACTACATAAAGAGAGACACCACAACACTACGTAAAGAGAGACACCACAACACTACATAAGAGACACCACAACACTACATAAAGAGAGACACCACAACACTACATAAAGTGAGACACCACAACACTACATAAAGTGAGACACCACAACACTACATAAAGTGAGACACCACAACACTATATAAAGAGAGACCTAAGACAACACTACATAAAGAGAGACAAAACAACACTACATAAAGAGAGACACCACAACACTACATAAAGAGAGACAAAACAACACTACATAAAGAGAGACAAAACAACACTACATAAGAGACACCACAACACTACATAAAGAGAGGCACCACAACACTACATAAAGAGAGACCTAAGACAACACTACATAAAGAGAGACACCACAACACTACATAAAGAGAGACACCACAACACTACATAAAGAGAGACACCACAACACTACATAAAGAGAGACACCACAACACTACATAAAGAGAGACAAAACAACACTACATAAAGAGAGACCTAAGACAACAACACATGACAACACAGCATGGTAGCAACACAACATGACTACACAGCATGGTAGCAACACAACATGACTACACAGCATGGTAACAACACAACATGGTAGCAACACAACATGACAACACAGCATGGTAGCAACACAACATGACTACACAGCATGGTAGCAACACAACATGGTAGCAACACAACATGACAACACAGCATGGTGACAACACAGCATGGTAGCAACACAACATGGTAGCAACACAACATGGTAGCAACACAACATGACAACACAGCATGGTAGCAACACAACATGACAACACAGCATGGTAACAACACAACATGGTAGCAACACAACATGGTACAAATATTATTGGGCACAGACAACAGCACAAAGGGCAAGAAGGTAGAGATGACAATACATCACGCAAAGCAGCCACAACTGTCAGTAAGAGTGTCCATGATTGAGTCTTTGAATGAAGAGATTGAGATAAAACTGTCCAGTTTGAGTGTTTGTTGCAGCTCGTTCCAGTCGCTAGCTGCAGAGAACTGAAAAGACCAGCGACCCAGGGATGTGTGTGCTTTGGGGACCTTTAACAGAATGTGACTGGCAGAACGGGTGTTGTATGTGGAGGATGAGGGCTGCAGTAGATATCTCAGATAGGGGGGAGTGAGGCCTAAGACGGTTTTATAAATAAGCATCAACCAGTGGGTCTTGTGACGGGTCTACAGAGATGACCAGTTTACAGAGGAGTATAGAGTGCAGTGATGTGTCCTATAAGGAGCATTGGTGGCAAATCTGATGTCCGAATGGTAAAGAACATCTAGCCTCTCGAGAACACCCTTACCTGCCGATCTATAAATGATGTCTCCATAATCTAGCATGGGTAGGATGGTCATCTGAATCAGGGTTAGTTTGGCAGCTGGGGTGAAAGAGGAGTGATTACGATAGAGGAAACCAAGTCTAGATTTAACTTTAGCCTGCAGCTTTGATATGTGCTGAGAGAAGGACAGTGTACCGTCCAGCCATACTCCCAAGTACTTGTATGAGGTGACTACCTCAAGCTCTAAACCCTCAGAGGTAGTAATCACACCTGTGGGGAGAGGGGCATTCTTCTTACCAAACCACATGACCTTTGTTTTGGAGGTGTTCAGAACAAGGTTAAGGGCAGAGAAAGCTTGTTGGACACTAAGAAAGCTTTGTTGTAGAGCATTTAACACAAAATCCGAGGAGGGGCCAGCTGAGTATAAGACTGTATCATCTGCATTTAAAAAATGGGTGAGAGAGCTTCCTGCTGCCTGAGCTAAGTTGTTGATGTAAATTGAGAAGAGTGTTGGGCCTAGGATCGAGCCTTGGGGTACACTGCACTCTTTGAGAGAGGTAGTTAGCAAACCAGACCAAAGACCCCTCAGAGACACCAATACTCCTTAGCCGGCCCACAAGAATGGAATGGTCTACCGTATCAAAAGCTTTGGCCAAGTCAATAAAAATAGCAGCACAACATTGCTTAGAATCAAGGGTAGTGGTGACATCATTGAGGACCTTTAAGGTTGCAGTGACACATCTATAACCTGAGCAGAAACCAGATTGCATACCAGAGAGAATACTATAGACATCAAGAAAGCCAGTCAGTTGATTATTGACAAGTTTTTCCCAACACTTTTGATAAAAAGGGCAAAATAGAAATAGGCCTCTAACAGTTAGGATCAGCTTGATCTCCCCTTTAAATAAAGGACTAACCGTGGCTGCCTTCCAAGCAATGGGAACCTCCCCAGAACGGAGGTTAAAAAGGTCAGAGACAGGCTTGGTGATGATAGGGGCAGCAACCTTAAAGAAGAAAGGGTCTAAACCATCATTTTTTGGGGGGTCAAGTTTCAGGAACTCCTTTAGCACCTCAGACTCAGTAACTGCCTGCAGGGAGAAACTTTGTAGCGGGGCAGGGGAAAAAGAGGGAGGAGCATCGGGACTAGACGCATTAGAAGGGGTGGCAGACGATTCTCCAGGTCTTTAACAGTTTTCCAGAATTTCTTGGGGTTAGACCCACAGAGAGAGAACTGCTCCTTAAAGTAACTAACTTTGGCCTTCCGGATAGCCTGAGTGCACTTATTTCTCATAGGCCTGAATGAGAGCCAGTCAGCCTGAGTATGTGTGTGCCGAGCCTTTCACCAAATGGAATTCTTGAGGAGGAGTAACTCTGCAAGACGTTGGTTGAACCAGGGGCTGAACCTGTTTTTAATTCTCATTTTCTTTATGGGGACGTGTTTGTTAACAATACCAGTGAAAATATCAAAAAAGAAGGTCCAAGCGTCTTCGACAGAGGGGTCAAGCTGATTCTATTCCATTTTACAGAAGCCAGTTCATTAAAGTGTTTTACCAAGAGTCTATGACAAATCAGGACAGGTTGTTTCACTGAGTAGCCATTACGACCACAGGCTGTAAGACTAAGGTCATTACAGAAAACACCAGACTGATACCTATCAGGATTATTTGTGAGGATAACATCAAGAAGAGTAGCCTTTTCTGGGTGTTTGGAGTCATACCTTCTGGCATTGCTAATAAAAAAGATTTAGGGAGTCCCATTGCTTTAGGACTTGGTCAGGTGGTTTAAGCATGTCGCAGGTTTAGGTCACCTAGCAGGTGCAACTCAATAGGAAGGTGTTCCTAATGTTTGGTACACTGAGTGTATGTATGTTGAACAATATTTACACACAGACATGTTTCATGGCCCACCAAAAAGGGTCAAATGTGTCACATTTCGTAATTACACACTTTTTTAGGTTGTAAATTGGTTCATATAGCAAGGTAAAGCTTTCACCCACCTGTACTTATCTTGTACTTTTTGCTTGATATCCTGCAAGGAATCCTGGGAGATGTCCCTCTCCAGGTATCCTGACAACGTCTCTGTGCAGTTCTCCAGATCTGCCTGGTTGTTCTAAGGACATCACATCAACACAAGTAAGTCTCAGTCAGTGTGTGTTCAGCCTAGTCAGCCATATAACCACACCAGGGTTCATACCGCACCAAACCCAGGAAAGCAGGGAATTTGTCCAATAGGAAATACTTTTTTTCCATTGCACACTGTTGTGCTACCACAGGCCCTACTGATCATGACCCAGCATACACAGCCAGAGGAGGAGGCTTCCCTGGCCATACTGCCTAGCCACTTTCACCTCAGAGATGAGGACTGGCTGTTCTTCTTGAGGTAGAAGGGTTTGGGTTAGCTATCTACGGCTGTACTGTACTCTACCTACCTCAAATATGATGACTGGCTGTTCTTGAGGTAGAACGGTTAGGGTTAGCTATCTACGGCTGTACTGTACTCTACCTACCTCAAATATGATGACTGGCTGTTCTTGAGGTAGAACGGTTAGGGTTAGCTAGCTAGAGTTAGGGCTAGCTACCAGAATTGGAGTTAATTCCTCCCCCTCTCCTTAGCGTTTCCCAAACTCGGTCCCCGTTTTGGTTTTTCCTCGAACACTACACAGCTGATCAAAGCTTGATGATTAATTAATTATTTGAATCATCTGTGTAGTGTTCGGGCAAAAACCAAAACGTGCTCCCCTTGGGGTCCCGGGGACCGAGTTTGGGAAACCCTGGGTTAGGGTTAACGCCATACTGTACCTCAAAGATGATGGACTGGTTGTTCTTCTGAAGGTAGAAGGCGAAGACGTAGGTGAACATGAGAGTGGAGCGACACTGACACAGCACGTCCACAGCCTTCTTCAGGAACTGGACCTCGATCCAGGACATGTTGTGCTGCTGCATCTCCTCCATCTTGGCCTTGACCCCGGCGTACAGCTTGTGCTCGAAGCGGAGGGACTGCATGTGGTTCATGTAGCGGTTGCAGTAGAACAGGTACCGCTGCAACATTGCTCTGGAGCGCTGCAACGCACACGCCTTCACTTAATTACAGTAGTAGTAGTAGTATTTCTTTTATTTGAACCTTTATTTAACTAGGCAAGTCAGTTAAGTAAATCCTTATTTACAATGACGGCCTACACCGTCCAAACTCTGACAACGCTGGGCCAATTGTGCGCCGCCCTATGGGTCTCCTATCTACTACAACTGTGTAGAATGACCTCCTGTGATGAGTCTCTGGTGTTTGTAAAGGGTTAACTGTGTAGAATTACCTCCTGTGATGAGTCTCTGGTGTTTGTAAAGGGTTAACTGTGTAGAATTACCTCCTGTGATGAGTCTCTGGTGTTTGTAAAGGGTTAACTGTGTAGAATGACCTCCTATGATGAGTCTCTGGTGTTTGTAAAGGGTTAACTGTGTAGAATTACCTCCTGTGATGAGTCTCTGGTGTTTGTAAAGGGTTAACTGTGTAGAATTACCTCCTGTGATGAGTCTCTGGTGTTTGTAAAGGGTTAACTGTGTAGAATTACCTCCTGTGATGAGTCTCTGGTGTTTGTAAAGGGTTAACTGTGTAGAATTACCTCCTGTGATGAGTCTCTGGTGTTTGTAAAGGGTTAACTGTGTAGAATTACCTCCTGTGATGAGTCTCTGGTGTTTGTAAAGGGTTAACTGTGTAGAATGACCTCCTGTGATGAGTCTCTGGTGTTTGTAAAGGGTTAACTGTGTAGAATTACCTCCTGTGATGAGTCTCTGGTGTTTGTAAAGGGTTAACTGTGTAGAATTACCTCCTGTGATGAGTCTCTGGTGTTTGTAAAGGGTTAACTGTGTAGAATGACCTCCTGTGATGAGTCTCCGGTGTTTGTAAAGGGTTAACTGTGTAGAATGACCTCCTGTGATGAGTCTCTGGTGTTTGTAAAGGGTTAACTGTGTAGAATTACCTCCTGTGATGAGTCTCTAGTGTTTGTAAAGGGTTAACTGTGTAGAATTACCTCCTGTGATGAGTCTCTGGTGTTTGTAAAGGGTTAACTGTGTAGAATTACCTCCTGTGCATCTCTGGCTGCCTTGGCGTCATCTTCATTGTAGCGATTGCAGTTGTACCTGCAGGAAAACATGAATACGTCTGCTTTAGATATCATGAGGTAGGTACATTATAATATATACACACTCACTGGACAGTCTATTATTAGGTACATCAACCCATTCACCAAAATGGTTCGCTCCAACAGACAGTGAGTCGCGTGGCTTGCTATATAAAGAAGACATCCAGTTACTGTTCCATTGAATGTTAGAACGGGCAAAACCAGTGAGCTAAGAGACTTTGAGCTTGGTATGATCGTCGGTGCCAAGAAGCGCCGGATATAGTATCTCAGAAACGACCGCCCTCCTGGGCTTTTCATGCACCACAGTATCTAGGGTCGAGAAAGGTGCAACAAACAAAACAACATAGTTCTGGGGGAGAAAACAGCTGGTTGGTGAGAGAGGTCGAAGGTTGGCAAACAGCATGCAGGCTAACAGGCAGAGCCACAAAGAGACCAATAACGGCGCAGTACAACAGTGGTGTGGAGAACAGCATCTCAGAACACACAACTCGTTGATCCTTGTCAAGGATGGGTTATTACAGCAGACGACCACACCGGGTTCCACTCCTATCAGCTAAAAACAAGAAGCAGCTCCAGTGAGCACGCCATCACCAACACTGGACTATTGAAGAGTGGAAAAACATGTCCTGAAACATGACAGAGTTCAGTTTTCTGAGTGACCTGCTCAGTCCCCAGACCTCGACCCAATAGAGCATCTTTGGGATGAGATGGAACGGGCTGTTTGCAGCATGAATGTACCACAGTCCAATCTGCAGCAACTGCGTGATGCCATGGCGTCAGCATGGACCAACATCCCTGTGGAATGTTTCCAACACCATGTAGAATGCCATGAAGAATTCAGGCTGTTCTGAAGGCAAAGGGGGAATGACCCGGTACTAGATGGGTGTACCATATGTACATATAGTATACCATTTAGCAGACGCTTTTATCCAAAGTGACTTAGTCATGCATGATATTTTTGTATTTTTATGTATAGCTGGTCTCTGGAATTGACCCCACTATCCTCAGGGAGCCAAACTGGTGAGGGCCCTAAAAGGTGACACTTGAAACATGCAGTAAATCCCTGCTAGGAGGAAATGCAGCTAAACTAGTTAAAACCATGAGCTGGCCCACACCCAGAGTAATGTATTCACCCTGAAGAAGGCACAGTGATGCTGAAACCTTGGTGATTCACATTACTGGGAGTTTATACATAGAGTCTGCAAGTCTTTATTATTTTTGTAGCTTATAGTTTATTCTCCGTTAGTCAGCACCATTACATATAATACATTTAACTAATTAAACAACAAAGAATATGACCTACATGATCAGTCTGTGGAAAATCAAAGTGTATGTCACATGCGCCGATTACAACAGGTGTAGACCTTACAGTGAATCTCCCTCTCTCCCTCTCTCCCTCTCTCCCTCTCTCCCTCCCTCCTTGTGAGAGAGACACACATCTAAATACTGCAGAGCATGAGACCCTTTGTTGGCATAATTGATCTCTTTCAGGCAGAGAGTACACCTGGTATACCCCTTCTTATGCACCGTACTGAGAAAGTGTGTGGTGTTCCTTTGACCTCTATAGTATGGACTATAGTGGGATCCATCTTAAGCCAGACCCAGCTCCATGTTAAACCAGGCCCAGCTCCATGTTAAACCAGGCCCAGCTCCATGTTAAACCAGGCCCAGCTCCATGTTAAGCCAGGCCCAGCTCCATGTTAAGCCAGGCCCAGCTCCATGTTAAACCAGGCCCAGCTCCAGCTACACTTCATCCCTGAATCCACTTGTTTAACAAGCAACGCCTCATTTTCACCTAATTCTCTCATTCTAAATATTAACCACATACTGTAGAGGGAAAACATTAGTTCACAGATAGTAGATAGATTGTTAGCTAGTTAACATTTCACACAGGTTGCCAGGGTCCAGTAAGCAACTAACGGTTATTACTTGAGGAACGTATAAATTTACCAGTTAAAACTATAGCGAATTGGTTAGGTTATTAACATTAGCTCATCTAACGTAAACGTTAGCTCATCAACATAAACTCAATTATTATTTGATCCGTTAAACTGGCTAATGTTGCTCAACATTTCTCTGGCTGGCTGCCGGGGAATTCCATCCAACTAACGTTAGCAAGATACTTAATGCTAATAATACTTGTTCCGCCACACCTTCTCCCTCACCTCTAACTTTCTAAATGCCTGTTGTTTTTTGGTTACAGCTCGTTCAGTACACTTCATCACCTTCTCACCCGTCTCTGTGGTCAGGCTTCTCACCTTCCTCTTCGTTATCGTTCAGGGGACGCGCTGCTGTAACTGACAAACTGTCTTTCTACTCTCTGTTTCCAGACAGAAAGCTGTAACTAGCTAATTGGTTGTAACTTCTCTCTCCAGTCGCTGTTTCCAGACAGAAAGCTGTAACTAGATAATTGGTTGTAACTTCTCTCTCCAGTCGCTGTTTCCAGACAGAAAGCTGTAACTAGCTAATTGGTTGTAACTTCTCTCTCCAGTCGCTGTTTCCAGACAGAAAGCTGTAACTAGCTAATTGGTTGTAACTTCTCTCTCCAGTCGCTGTTTCCAGACAGAAAGCTGTAACTAGCTAATTGGTTGTAACGTCTCTCTTCAGTCGCGTGCTGCATTCTGTTGTTATGTGAACGATTGGCAGAGCCTTGGATACAGCCAGTATTGGTCCAAACGCGCATCACTCGTTCGCTTAATGATCCAAAGCACGCTCCCCCCAAACCTTTCTCATCGGAGCTACACGAATCAAGTAGGTCACCTATTTTGGATTCAAAACGGCGAATGTTAGCTGAAAGGTGACTAGTTTGCATCCCTGATTATCCTGGCAGCTGCAAGAGCCATGCTCTACCAACTGAGCTACAGAGGACCACAGTGACCTGTTATGGTGAATGTGTACCTTACTACTCACCATGCCGAGCCGTGTGGCTCCCAGGGCCCCAGACAGACCCAACAGAACTCAGCTTTACAGCTCTGGTTCCGACACACCATGTGGTTGCAGCCGCCATCCTTCTCAATGGTCACATGACACTTTGGACACTCCTGTGGAAAAAAGTGTGCCGAGGACAGTGAACCCCCCTAGTAGAGCGCAGCCAATACCAAGGCAGGAAAACACCTTGATCACACTGACCTGTATTCAAACAGAGTAGGACTGATGCTCTAAAATCAGGTCCCCTGTCAATTCACTATAATCTAAAAGGCTAAACTGAGCCTAAATCAGAATTCCTAGTTTGAGACGCTTTATAAATACAGACCATGATGTTTGTTATGTAGAGAGTTCTGCAGATCTGGACTGGTACTATATCTTGGTATTAGGTGTTATGTAGGATTATAACCATACCTTGGTATTAGGTATTATGTAATGTTGCATTAT
Organism: Thymallus thymallus; assembly: GCA_023634145.1. Classification (NCBI taxonomy): domain Eukaryota; kingdom Metazoa; phylum Chordata; class Actinopteri; order Salmoniformes; family Salmonidae; genus Thymallus; species Thymallus thymallus. The sequence continues at coordinate 36,713,074 of CM042392.1, forward strand.
AACCATACCTTGGTGTTATGTAGCATTATAACTATAACTTGTTATTATGTTATGTAGCATTATATTTAAAAAATAAATACATTTTACTTTTATTTAACTAGGCAAGTCAGTTAAGAAAAAAATTCTTATTTACAATGACGGCCAACACCGGCCAAACTCTGGACCAACGCTGGACCAATTGTACGCGCCCTATGGGACTCCCAATCACGTCCGGTTGTGATACAGTCTGGATTCTAACCAGGTAGTGACGCCTCTAGCACTGAGATACAGTGTCTTAGACCACTGCGCCACTTGGGAGCCCATACCTTGGTATTACGCATTGTTAAGTAGAGTTATAACTGTACCTTAGTATTAGGTATTATGTTAAGTACATCTTATAGTACCATACCTTGGAATTATGTTGTGTTATAACCATACCTTGGTATTGTTATGTAGCATTATAACCATACCTTGGTATTGTTATGTAGCATTATAACCATACCTTGGTATTGTTATGTAGCATTATAACCATACCTTGGTATTAGCTGCAATCCAGTTGGATGTTTCACTGTCATCGTCACACCTTTTAATCCACTTTCTTAGCCACTGTTAGGACAGCAGAGCAACAGAGACGTCAGGTAACTGGTGCATATTCATACAGCAACACATGTATACACTGAGTGGACAAAACATTAGGAACACCTGCTCTTTCCATGACAGACTGACCAGGTGAATCCAGGTGAAAGATATGATCCCTTATTTATGTCACCTGAATGGGCAAGACAAAATATTTAAGGGCCTTTGAACAGGGTATGGTAGTAGGTGGCAAAACATTAGGAACAGGAAAGGGCCTTTGAACAGGGTCTGGTAGTAGGTGGCAAAACATTAGGAACAGGAAAGGGCCTTTGAACAGGGTCTGGTAGTAGGTGGCAGGCGCACGGTTTGTGTCAAGAACTGAAACACTGCTGGGTTTTTCACGCGCAAAAGTTACCCGTGTGTATCAAGAATGGTCCACCACCCAAAGGACATCCAGCCTACTTCATCCTTGTGGAACGCTTTGGACACCTTGAGGCTGTTCTGAGGGCAAAAGGGGAGTGGTGCATCTCCATATTAGGAAGGTGTTTCTAATGTTTTGTACACTCAGTGTACATGTGTCGTAACATAAAGTTGTGTCGGAGGATAGAACCTAGCCCTATATCATGTATTCTGCACATACCTTACACTTGACAGGATCGTGCCAGTTCTCCCCACAGTTGAAGCTAGAATGATAAAATACATCCCATTAGTATGTCCCCCGTGTTCTAGTTGCAGGGATTAGGTTACCAACAGGAAGCTATGATCCCAGAGGAGCCTGTTGTTGTAAAAGGTTACCAACAGGAAGCTATGATCCCAGAGGAGCCTGTTGTTGTAAAAGGTTACCAACAGGAAGCTATGATCCCAGAGGAGCCTGAAGTTGTAAAAGGTTACCAACAGGAAGCTATGATCCCAGAGGAGCCTGTTGTTGTAAAAGGTTACCAACAGGAAGCTATGATCCCAGAGGAGCCTGTTGTTGTAAAAGGTTACCAACAGGAAGCTATGATCCCAGAGGAGCCTGTTGTAAAAGGTTACCAACAGGAAGCTATGATCCCAGAGGAGCCTGTTGTTGTAAGAGGTTACCAACAGGAAGCTATGATCCCAGAGGAGCCTGTTGTAAAAGGTTACCAACAGGAAGCTATGATCCCAGAGGAGCCTGTTGTGACTGATGGGTAGCAGCTGCTCCATGGGGAGGAGAGGAAACCTCAAGGCTACCTGGCTCTCATATCAACTACTTTTGGGTTCTGACATACCCAGCCATCACCTGTCTTGAGACATGTCTTGACTAACCCAGCCATATCCTGTGTCTTGGCTAACCTAGCCATAACCTGTGTCTTGAGACATGTCTGGACTAACACTAACCCAGCCATATCCTGTGTCTGGACTAACCCAGCCATATCCTGTGTCTGGACTAACCCAGCCATATCCTGTGTCTGGACTAACCCAGCCATATCCTGTGTCTGGACTAACCCAGCCATATCCTGTGTCTTGGCTAACCTAGCCATAACCTGTGTCTTGAGACATGTCTGGACTAACACTAACCCAGCCATATCCTGTGTCTGGACTAACCCAGCCATATCCTGTGTCTGGACTAACCCAGCCATATCCTGTGTCTGGACTAACCCAGCCATATGTTGTATCTTGAGACATGTCTTGATTAACTCTAACCCAGCCATATCCTGTGTCTTGAAACATGTCTGGACTAACCCTAACCCAGCCATTTGCTGTGTCTTGAGACGTTGTTCTGAAGATGTGCCTTAAGATGTCTTAAGACACTGGCAGTGGGTTCTTTAAAGGAGAAGAATGTATTATGTCATTGTATAGTCAAGAGAGGCCAAGGCAGATCATTTAGGAGAGTTGTCTTACCAGAACTGTCGACCACACTTGCACCTGACAGGCTTGGCGTCGGGGTACTGGACTTTGACAACGTGATGGCAGTCTGGTGCAGGACACCACTTCAACAGTCTATTACACTGGAGAAGTGGGAGATTACGACAGTAAGACCAATAATTATTCACTATTAGCCTAGTCTAACACACATAGAATGGAATGGTGGTGTAGCCTAGTCTAACACACATAGAATGTAATGGTGGTGTAGCCTAGTCTAACACACATAGAATGGAATGGTGGTGTAGCCTAGTCTAACACACATAGAATGTAATGGTGGTGTAGCCTAGTCTAACACACATAGAATGTAATGGTGGTGTAGCCTAGTCTAACACACATAGAATGTAATGGTGGTGTAGCCTAGTCTAACACACATAGAATGTAATGGTGGTGTAGCCTAGTCTAACACACATAGAATGTAATGGTGTTGTAGCCTAGTCTAACACACATAGAATGTAATGGTGGTGTAGCCTAGTCTAACACACATAGAATGTAATGGTGGTGTAGCCTAGTCTAACACACATAGAATGTAATGGTGGTGTAGCCTAGTCTAACACACATAGAATGTAATGGTGGTGTAGCCTAGTCTAACACACATAGAATGTAATGGTGGTGTAGCCTAGTCTAACACACATAGAATGTAATGGTGGTGTAGCCTAGTCTAACACACATAGAATGTAATGGTGGTGTAGCCTAGTCTAACACACATAGAATGTAATGGTGGTGTAGCCTAGTCTAACACACATAGAATGTAATGGTGGTGTAGCCTAGTCTAACACACATAGAATGTAATGGTGGTGTAGCCTAGTCTAACACACATAGAATGTAATGGTGGTGTAGCCTAGTCTAACACACATAGAATGTAATGGTGGTGTAGCCTAGTCTAACACACATAGAATGTAATGGTGGTGTAGCCTAGTCTAACACACATTGAATCTTCAAAATGTTCCACTATGAACTCATAAATAACATAGAAGGTAAAACAAGCTTACCTCTACAAAACTATTGGTAATTAAATGTTGGTACTTCAGCTTCACTTTAGAGTCTGTTATGAGACGCCTGGAGGGGGAATAACATAAAACGAACTTATTACAATCCATGATGTCATGACAAAATAAGATAGCTTTTCCTGAAGAACATACAATACTTTAGAAAGTATTCAGACCCCTAGACTTTTTCCACATTTTGTTACGTTACAGCCTTATTCTACTCTAAAATGGATTACATTTTTAAATCCACAGAAATCTACACACAATACTCCATAATGGCAAAGGGTTAGGGTTAGGATTATTACACATTTATTACAAATAAAAACAGAAATACCTTATTTACATAAGTATTCAGACCCTTTGCTATGAGACTCTAAATTGAGATCGGATTCATCCTGTTTCCATTGATCATCTTTGATGTTACTACAACTTGGAGTCTAACTGTAGTAAATTCCATTGATTGGACATGATTTGTAAAGGTACACACCTGTCTATATAAGGTCCAACAGTTGACAGTGCATGTCAGAGCAAAAACCAAGCCAGGAGGTCGAAGGAATTGTCCGTAGAGCTCCGAGACAAGATTGTGTCGAGGCACAGATCTGGGGAAGGGTACCAAAACATTTCTGCAGCATTGAAGGAAGGTTCCCAAGAACACAGTGACCTCCATCATTATTAAATGGAAGAAGTTTGGAACCACCAAGACTTCCTAGAGCTGGCTGCCCAGCCAAACTGAGCAATCAGGGGAGAAGGGCCTTGGTCAGGAGGTGACTAAGAACCCGATGGTCACTCTGACAGAGCTCTAGACTTCCTCTGTGGAGATGGGAGAACCTTCCATTTCTATCTCTCCAGCACTCCCATCAATAAGGCCTTTATGGTAGAGTGGCCAGACGGAAGCCACTCCTCAGTAAAAGGCACATGACAGACAGGAGTTTGTCAAAAGGCACCTAAAGACTTTCAGACCATGAGAATCAAGATTCTCTGGTCTGATGAAACCAAGATTCTACTCTTTGGCTTGAATGCAAAGCGTCACATCTGGAGGAAACCTGGCACCATCCCTACGGTGAAGCATGGTGGTGGCAGCATCATGTTGTGGAGATGTTTTTCAGCGGCAGGGACTGGGAAACTAGTCAGGATTGATGAAAAGATGAACGGAGCAAAGAACAGAGATCCGTGATGAAAACCTGCTCCAGAGCGCTCAGACTGGGGTGAAGGCTCTCCTTCAAACAGGACAACGACCCTAAGTACACAGCCAAGACAACACAGGAGTGGCTTTGGGACAAGTATATGAATGTCCTTGAGTGGCCCAGTCAGAGCCCGGACTTGAACCCGATTGAACATCTCTGGAGAGACCTGAAAATAGCTGTGCAGCGACGCTCCCCATCCAACCTGACAGAGCTTGAGAGGATCTGCAGAGAAGAATGGGAGGAACTCCCTAAATACAGGTGTGCCAAGTGTAAGGGCTGATATATGTTTAGCTAATTAATATGTTAATCTACAACAAGAGTTATTAACTGAATGTATTGTGTGATCATAGAACTGTAGAACTGCTGTAGGCTTGTGTGTGGGGGAGCCATGTGGAAAGAATGTGCTAGCTTGAGGTTTCCCAATAGAACTGTGTCTTGTGGTAAACACGAGATAAGGACATCTGCTGAGAGGGAACTGCATGTATATACGAACTTCATATTTACCATTTAAGGGTTTGCTAGAATAAAATACATAGATGATTTAAACGGCGTAGTAATCCTTTTGTTCCAATACCAGATTTGAATTGACGCGACCTTAACACAAGCTTGTAGCGTCACACCCAAGAAGACTCAAGGCTGTAATCACTGCCAAAGGTGCTTCAACAAAGTACTGAGTAAAGGGTCTGAATACTTACTGTATGTAAATGTCATCCGTTTTTAAAAAATATATAAATTAGTAAAAATGTCTAAAACTTGTTTTTGTTTCATCATTATGGTGTGTAGATTGATGTCATTATGGGGTATTGTGTGTAGATTGATGTCATTATGAGGGATTTTAAAAATGTTTTTTTAATCAATTTTAGAATAAGGCTGTAACGTAACAAAATGTGGAAAAAGTCAAGGGGTCTTTCCGAAGGCACGGTAACTATTACCAATATGGCGCATTTGCTATAATGCTGTTAATGCTGCAGAAACAAATTGAGCCTGCCTCACTAATGGAAAAACAACACCTAGGTTGTTAGATAAATGGCTACATGAATGTTGTATGGGTGTTGAGGCCTGCTGTAACCTGACTGTCAACACTTAATTCAACAACGTACTGTAGTGAGATCAGGATGTAGAGTAAGACTATTACTGTAGTGAGATCAGGATGTAGGGTAAGACTATTACTATAGTGAGATCAGGATGTAGGGTAAGACTATTACTGTAGTGAGATCAGGATATAGGGTAAGACTATTACTGTAGTGAGATCAGGATGTAGGGTAAGACTATTACTGTAGTGAGATCAGGATGTAGGGTAGGGTAAGACTATTACTGTAGTGAGATCAGGATGTAGGGTAGGGTAAGACTATTACTGTAGTGAGATCAGGATGTAGGGTAAGACTATTACTGTAGTGAGATCAGGATGTAGGGTAGGGTAAGACTATTACTGTAGTGAGATCAGGATGTAGGGTAAGACTATTACTGTAGTGAGATCAGGATGTAGGGTAGGGTAAGACTATTACTGTAGTGAGATCAGGATGTAGGGTAAGACTATTACTGTAGTGAGATCAGGATGTAGGGTAGACTATTACTGTAGTGAGATCAGGATGTAGGGTAGACTATTACTGTAGTGAGATCAGGATGTAGGGTAGGGTAAGACTATTACTGTAGTGAGATCAGGATGTAGGGTAGGGTAAGACTATTACTGTAGTGAGATCAGGATGTAGGGTAAGACTATTACTGTAGTGAGATCAGGATGTAGGGTAAGACTATTACTGTAGTGAGATCAGGATGTAGGGTAAGACTATTACTGCAGTGAGATCAGGATGTAGGGTAAGACTATTACTGCAGTGAGATCAGGATGTAGGGTAAGACTATTACTGTAGTGAGATCAGGATGTAGGGTAAGACTATTACTGTAGTGAGATCAGGATGTAGGGTAAGACTATTACTGTAGTGAGATCAGGATGTAGGGTAAGACTATTACTGTAGTGAGATCAGGATGTAGGGTAAGACTATTACTGTAGTGAGATCAGGATGTAGAGTAAGACTATTACTGTAGTGAGATCAGGATGTAGGTTTCATTATTGATGTCCTCAATACAGTCTTCAGGCAGTAGGTTTCATTATTGATGTCCTCAATACAGTCTAGAGGCATTAGGTTTCATTATTGATGTCCTCAATACAGTCTACAGGCATTAGGTTTCATTATTGATGTCCTCAATACAGTCTACAGGCATTAGGTTTCATTATTGATGTCCTCAATACAGTCTACAGGCAGTAGGTTTCATTATTGATGTCACTTGTTAAATCCACTTCAATCAGTGTAGATGAGGAGGAGGAGACAGGTTCAAGAAGGATTTTCAAGCCTTAATACAATTGAGACATGGATTGTGTATGTGCGCCATTCATAGGGTGAATGGGCAAGACAAAAGATTTAAGTGGCTTTGAATGGGGTCTGGTAGAAGGTTCCAGGTGCACCTGTGTGACAAGAACTGCAACACTGCTGTTTTTTTTTCATGCTCAACAGTTTCCGTGTGTATCAAGAATAGTCCAACACCCAAAGGACATCCAGCCAACTTGACAACTGTGGGAAGCATTGGAGTCAACATGGATCAGCATCCCTGTGGAACACTTTGACACCTGGTAGAGTCCATGTCCTGATGAACTGAGGCTGTTAAAGGGTTAAAAGGGAGGAGCAACTCCATATTAGGAAGGTGTTCTTAATGTCTGGTACACTCGGTGTATAAGACCATCAGAATACTCACATGACTGTGTTGTCATCCACTAAGATATCACAACTATGGGCAGGACAGGAGATGCTCTGAAATGAGAAGACAAGTATTAAATAGATGGTCATTAGTGTAATCAATCACTTTACATAAGATCATGTAGGATGCGTCGGTACCTGTCCCATCCCCTCCTCTATGATTTTGGTTGTCAGGTAATCTCCCCAGCACTGCATGCAAAACGTGTGTCCACATTCCAGGCCAGTGAAATACTGTGGAAAACACAACACATTCTTTCAGATTTCAGACACACCACCACACCAAACAGCTGAGCCTCAGGTCTCCAACCAGAGAGGATAGTCATTCCAGAGAACAATGTTTGTCATAGCTTCATCTGCGTCCAATAGGGCTCTGGTCAAAAGTAGTACACTATATAGGGAATCGGGTATATAGGGACACTATATAGGGAATCGGGTATATAGGGACACTATATAGGGAATCGGGTATATAGGGACACTATATAGGGAATCGGGTATATAGGGACACTATATAGGGAATCGGGTATATAGGGACACTATATAGGGAATCGGGTATATAGGGACACTATATAGGGAATCGGGTATATAGGGACACTATATAGGGAATCGGGTATATAGGGACACTATATAGGGAATCGGGTATATAGGGACACTATATAGGGAATCGGGTATATAGGGACACTATATAGGGAATCGGGTATATAGGGACACTATATAGGGAATCGGGTATATAGGGACACTATATAGGGAATCGGGTATATAGGGACACTATATAGGGAATCGGGTATATAGGGACACTATATAGGGAATCGGGTATATAGGGACACTATATAGGGAATCGGGTATATAGGGACACTATATAGGGAATCGGGTATATAGGGACACTATATAGGGAATCGGGTATATAGGGACACTATATAGGGAATCTGGTATATAGGGACACTATATAGGGAATCTGGTATATAGGGACACTATATAGGGAATCTGGTATATAGGGACACTATATAGGGAATCTGGTATATAGGGACACTATATAGGGAATCTGGTATATAGGGACACTATATAGGGAATCTGGTATATAGGGACACTATATAGGGAATCTGGTATATAGGGACACTATATAGGGAATCTGGTATATAGGGACACTATATAGGGAATCTGGTATATAGGGACACTATATAGGGAATCTGGTATATAGGGACACTATATAGGGAATCTGGTATATAGGGACACTATATAGGGAATCTGGTATATAGGGACACTATATAGGGAATCTGGTATATAGGGACACTATATAGGGAATCTGGTATATAGGGACACTATATAGGGAATCTGGTATATAGGGACACTATATAGGGAATCTGGTATATAGGGACACTATATAGGGAATCTGGTATATAGGGACACTATATAGGGAATCTGGTATATAGGGACACTATATAGGGAATCTGGTATATAGGGACACTATATAGGGAATCTGGTATATAGGGACACTATATAGGGAATCTGGTATATAGGGACACTATATAGGGAATCGGGTATATAGGGACACTATATAGGGAATCGGGTATATAGGGACACTATATAGGGAATCGGGTATATAGGGACACTATATAGGGAATCGGGTATATAGGGACACTATATAGGGAATCGGGTATATAGGGACACTATATAGGGAATCTGGTATATAGGGACACTATATAGGGAATCTGGTATATAGGGACACTATATAGGGAATCTGGTATATAGGGACACTATATAGGGAATCTGGTATATAGGGACACTATATAGGGAATCTGGTATATAGGGACACTATATAGGGAATCGGGTATATAGGGACACTATATAGGGAATCGGGTATATAGGGACACTATATAGGGAATCGGGTATATAGGGACACTATATAGGGAATCGGGTATATAGGGACACTATATAGGGAATCTGGTATATAGGGACACTATATAGGGAATCTGGTATATAGGGACACTATATAGGGAATCTGGTATATAGGGACACTATATAGGGAATCTGGTATATAGGGACACTATATAGGGAATCTGGTATATAGGGACACTATATAGGGAATCTGGTATATAGGGACACTATATAGGGAATCTGGTATATAGGGACACTATATAGGGAATCTGGTATATAGGGACACTATATAGGGAATCTGGTATATAGGGACACTATATAGGGAATCTGGTATATAGGGACACTATATAGGGAATCTGGTATATAGGGACACTATATAGGGAATCTGGTATATAGGGACACTATATAGGGAATCTGGTATATAGGGACACTATATAGGGAATCTGGTATATAGGGACACTATATAGGGAATCTGGTATATAGGGACACTATATAGGGAATCTGGTATATAGGGACACTATATAGGGAATCGGGTGACATTTGTGTCCCTAGAGGACTTTGGTAACATCTGGTAAGGGAGGGAAGCCATGGAAACCACTGCACAGATGTGACAGAGCTTTAACCTATTTATAACACTTAAAAACATGACATATCTTGGTGTGTTTTTACAGTGTGTATCACATGGTTTGTGTTATCGTCTGGCTGCTTACAGAGCTGTTCCCTGAATAGACTGCTGTGATTTATGCTATCAGGGTGAGATCTGCCACAGCACATTGACTAGCAACAAAACACAGTGGAATGTCATTGATTAGCCTGTCTCTTACTCTCTAAGTATGAAGGACGGTCACCTAACCAAGCCTCAGAACATGGAGATGGTGTCACGAAGTCTTTTACATCATCTGTATTTTGTAAATCAGGGCTCCCTGGTAAGAGACATTGGTCTCACTGAGAGACTACCCTGAATCAGTAAAGGTGAAATAACAGAACAACAGCTAAATAAAACCACTGTGTGCTAGACTTACAGCTGACCCCTGACCCCTGACCCTGTAATACATCAACACAACATGTCTTGCCACATACTGTGCACCCTATTCCCTATGTAGTGCACTACTTTTGACCAGGGTCCACAGGTAGTAGTGCACTACATAGGAAATAGGGTGCACATTGGAATGCCTCAGGAGATGAGATGAAGAGGTGATTGGTCTGTAGCTCTACAAGCAGTGTAATATAACAGTTCATTAGAAACCTTCCTGGAAATGTACAGTTGAAGTTGGAAGTTTACATACACTTAGGTTGAAGTCATTAAAACTCATTTTTCATCCACTCCACAGATTTCATGTTAACAAACTATAGTTTTGGCAAGTCGGTTAGGACATCTACTTTGTGCATGACACAAGTAATTCTTCCAACAATTGTTTACAGACAGATTATTTCACTTATAATTCACTATATCACAATTCCAGTGGGTCAGAAGTTTACATACACTAAGTTGACTGTGCCTTTAAACATATAGGATGTTGATGTCATGGCTTTAGAAGCTTCTGATTGACTCAAATTATGTCAATTAGCCTATTGGAGGTGTATTTCAAGGCCTACCTTCAAACTCAGTGCCTCTTTGCTCGACATCATGGGAAAATCAAAAGAAATGACCTCCACAAGTCTGGTTCATCCTTGGGAGCAATTTCCAAATGCCTGAAGGTACCACATTCATCTGTACAAACAATAGTACGCCAGTATAAACACCATGGGACCACGCAGCCGTCATACCGCTCAGGAAGGAGATGTGTTCTGTCTCGTAGAGATGAACGTACTTTGGTGTGAAAAGTACAAATCAATCCCAGAACAACAGCAAAGGACCTTGTGAAGATGCTGGAGGAAACAGGTACAAAAGTATCTATATCCACAGTAAAACGAGTCCTATATCGACATAACCTGAAAGGCTGCTCAGCAAGGAAGAAGCCACTGCTCCAAAACCGCCATAAAAAAGCCAGACTACGGTTTGCAACTGCACATGGGGACAAAGATCATACTTTTTAGAGAAATGTCCTCTGGTCTGATGAAACAAAAATAGAACTGTTTGGCCATAATGACCATCGTTATGTTTGGAGAAAGAAGTGGGAGGTTTGCAAGCCGAAGAACACCATCCCAACCGTGAAGCACGGGGGTGGCAGCATCATGTTGTGGGGGTGCTTTGCTGCAGGAGGGACTGGTGCACTTCACAAAATAGATGGCATCATGAGGAAGGAAAATTATGTGGATATATTGAAGCAACATCTCAAGACATCAGTCAGGAAGTTAAAGCTTGGTCGCAAATGGGTCTTCTAAATGTACAATGACCCCAAGCATACTTCCAAAGTTGTGGCAAAATGGCTTAAGGACAACAAAGTCAAGGTATTGGAGTGGCCATCACAAAGCCCTGACCTCAATCCTATAGAACATTTGTGGGCAGAACTGAAAAGGCGTGTGCGAGCAAGGAGGCCTACAAACCTGACTCAGTTACACCAGTTCTGTCAGGAGGAATGGGCCAGAATTCACCCAACTTATTGTGGGAAGCTTGTGGAAGGCTACCTGAAATGTTTGACCCAAGTTAAACAATTTAAAGGCAATGCTACCAAATACTAGTTGAGTGTATGTAAACATCTGACCCACTGGGAATGTGATGAAAGAAATAAAAGCGGAAATAAATAATTCTCTCTACTATTATTCTGACATTTCACATTCTTAAAATAAAGTTCAACTGTAAGCTCTAATAGTACAGTGTAATATATAACAGTTCATCTGACATTTTGCACCTTCCCTGTGTTTTTCGTAGCTGCTTGACAAAGTAATTTCCACTCGGGGATCAATAAAGTACCTACCTATCTATCTATAATATATAGGCTGGTAATACAATGATAATATATGAAGGGGACTGACCGAGTTAGGGTAGTTCAGATAGCAGATCTGACATGGCAGGTCCTGAGCAGAGGATCTGGTGTTCATCAGCCGTGCCCTCGACTTCTTACAGGGGTTGATGACATGGCACTCTGAGAACAGCTTATCCACATTACCATCAAAATACCTGCAGGGAGAAGAGGAACCACAGTGTGCATCACAGCAGCAAGATGTGTGACCTGCTGCCACAAGAAAAGGGCAACCAGTGAAGAACAAACACCATTAAATACAACCCATATTTATGTTGATGTATTTTCCCTTTTGTACTTTAACTATTTACACATCATTACAACACTGTATATAGACATAATATGACATCATTACAACACTGTATATAGACATAATATGCCATCATTACAACACTGTATATAGACATAATATGCCATCATTACAACACTGTATATAGACATAATATGCCATCGTTACAACACTGTATATAGACATCATTACAACACTGTATATAGACATCATTACAACACTGTATATAGACATCATTACAACACTGTATATAGACATCATTACAACACTGTATATAGACATCATTACAACACTGTATATAGACATCATTACAACACTGTATATAGACATCATTACAACACTGTATATAGACATCATGACAACACTGTATATAGACATCATGACAACACTGTATATAGACATCATTACAACACTGTATATAGACATCATTACAACACTGTATATAGACATCATTACAACACTGTATATAGACATCATTACAACACTGTATATAGACATCATTACAACACTGTATATAGACATCATTACAACACTGTATATAGACATCATTACAACACTGTATATAGACATCATTACAACACTGTATATAGACATCATTACAACACTGTATATAGACATCATTACAACACTGTATATAGACATCATTACAACACTGTATATAGACATCATTACAACACTGTATATAGACATAATATGACATCATTACAACACTGTATATAGACATAATATGACATCATTACAACACTGTATATAGACATAATATGACATCATTACAACACTGTATATAGACATAATATGACATCATTACAACACTGTATATAGACATAATATGACATCATTACAACACTGTATATAGACATAATATGACATCATTACAACACTGTATATAGACATAATATGACATCATTACAACACTGTATATAGACATAATATGACATCATTACAACACTGTATATAGACATAATATGACATCATTACAACACTGTATATAGACATAATATGACATCATTACAACACTGTATATAGACATAATATGACATCATTACAACACTGTATATAGACATAATATGACATCATTACAACACTGTATATAGACATAATATGACATCATTACAACACTGTATATAGACATAATATGACATCATTACAACACTGTATATAGACATAATATGACATCATTACAACACTGTATATAGACATAATATGACATCATTACAACACTGTATATAGACATAATATGACATCATTACAACACTGTATATAGACATAATATGACATCATTACAACACTGTATATAGACATAATATGACATCATTACAACACTGTATATAGACATAATATGACATCATTACAACACTGTATATAGACATAATATGACATCATTACAACACTGTATATAGACATAATATGACATCATTACAACACTGTATATAGACATAATATGACATCATTACAACACTGTATATAGACATAATATGACATCATTACAACACTGTATATAGACATAATATGACATCGTTACAACACTGTATATAGACATAATATGACATCATTACAACACTGTATATAGACATAATATGACATCATTACAACACTGTATATAGACATAATATGACATCGTTACAACACTGTATATAGACATAATATGACATCATTACAACACTGTATATAGACATAATATGACATCATTACAACACTGTATATAGACATAATATGACATCGTTACAACACTGTATATAGACATAATATGACATCATTACAACACTGTATATAGACATAATATGACATCATTACAACACTGTATATAGACATAATATGACATCATTACAACACTGTATATAGACATAATATGACATCATTACAACACTGTATATAGACATAATATGACATCATTACAACACTGTATATAGACATAATATGACATTTGAAATGTCTATTCTTTTGGAACTTTGAGTAATGTTTACGGTTCATGTTTTATTTCACTTTGTTTATTATCTATTTCACTTGCTTTAGCAATGTTAACATGTTTCCCATGACAATAAAACCCTTTAATTGAAATTGAGAGCGGTCGAGGAAGAGAGAGAGAGAGAGCGGTGGAGGGAGAGAGAGAGAGAGAGAGAGAGAGAGAGAGAGAGAGAGAGAGCGGTGGAGGGAGAGAGAGCGGTCGAGGGAGAGAGAGCGGTGGAGGGAGAGAGAGCGGTGGAGGGAGAGAGAGAGCAGTGGAGGGAGAGAGAGAGCGGTGGAGGGAGAGAGAGAGAGCGGTGGAGGGAGAGAGAGAGAGCGGTGGAGGGAGAGAGAGAGCGGTGGAGGGAGAGAGAGAGCGGTGGAGGGAGAGAGAGAGAGCAGTGGAGGGAGAGAGAGCGGTGGAGGGAGAGAGAGAGAGCGGTGGAGGGAGAGAGAGAGCAGTGGAGGGAGAGAGAGAGCGGTGGAGGGAGAGAGAGAGAGCAGTGGAGGGAGAGAGAGAGAGCGGTGGAGGGAGAGAGAGAGCGGTGGAGGGAGAGAGAGAGAGCGGTGGAGGGAGAGAGAGAGCGGTGGAGGGAGAGAGAGAGCGGTGGAGGGAGAGAGAGAGAGCAGTGGAGGGAGAGAGAGAGAGCGGTGGAGGGAGAGAGAGAGCGGTGGAGAGAGAGAGAGAGCGGTGGAGGGAGAGGGAGAGAGCGGTGGAGGGAGAGAGAGAGCGGTGGAGGGAGAGAGAGAGCGGTGGAGGGAGAGAGAGAGAGCAGTGGAGGGAGAGAGAGAGCGGTGGAGGGAGAGAGAGAGAGCGGTGGAGGGAGAGAGAGAGAGCGGTGGAGGGAGAGAGAGAGCGGTGGAGGGAGAGAGAGAGCGGTGGAGGGAGAGAGAGAGAGCGGTGGAGGGAGAGAGAGAGAGCGGTGGAGGGAGAGAGAGAGCGGTGGAGGGAGAGAGAGAGAGCGGTGGAGGGAGAGAGAGAGCGGTGGAGGGAGAGAGAGAGCGGTGGAGGGAGAGAGAGAGAGCGGTGGAGGGAGAGAGAGAGAGCGGTGGAGGGAGAGAGAGAGCGGTGGAGGGAGAGAGAGAGCGGTGGAGGGAGAGAGAGAGCGGTGGAGGGAGAGAGAGAGAGCGGTGGAGGGAGAGAGAGAGCGGTGGAGGGAGAGAGAGAGCGGTGGAGGGAGAGAGAGAGAGCAGTGGAGGGAGAGAGAGAGCGGTGGAGGGAGAGAGAGAGCGGTGGAGGGAGAGAGAGAGCAGTGGAGAGAGAGAGAGAGCGGTGGAGGGAGAGAGAGAGAGCAGTGGAGGGAGAGAGAGAGCGGTGGAGGGAGAGAGAGAGAGCAGTGGAGGGAGAGAGAGAGAGCGGTGGAGGGAGAGAGAGAGAGCGGTGGAGGGAGAGAGAGAGCGGTGGAGGGAGAGAGAGAGAGCGGTGGAGGGAGAGAGAGAGCAGTGGAGAGAGAGAGAGAGCGGTGGAGGGAGAGAGAGAGAGCAGTGGAGGGAGAGAGAGAGCGGTGGAGGGAGAGAGAGAGAGCAGTGGAGGGAGAGAGAGAGAGCGGTGGAGAGAGAGAGAGAGCAGTGGAGGGAGAGAGAGAGAGCGGTGGAGGGAGAGAGAGAGCGGTGGAGGGAGAGAGAGAGAGCGGTGGAGGGAGAGAGAGAGCAGTGGAGGGAGAGAGAGAGAGCGGTGGAGGGAGAGAGAGAGCGGTGGAGGGAGAGAGAGAGCGGTGGAGGGAGAGAGAGAGAGCAGTGGAGGGAGAGAGAGAGAGCGGTGGAGGGAGAGAGAGAGCGGTGGAGGGAGAGAGAGAGAGCGGTGGAGGGAGAGAGAGAGAGCAGTGGAGGGAGAGAGAGAGCGGTGGAGAGAGAGAGAGAGCGGTGGAGGGAGAGAGAGAGCGGTGGAGGGAGAGAGAGAGCGGTGGAGGGAGAGAGAGAGCGGTGGAGAGAGAGAGAGAGCGGTGGAGGGAGAGAGAGGGAGCAGTGGAGGGAGAGAGAGAGCGGTGGAGGGAGAGAGAGAGCGGTGGAGGGAGAGAGAGAGAGCAGTGGAGGGAGAGAGAGAGAGCGGTGGAGGGAGAGAGAGAGCGGTGGAGGGAGAGAGAGAGCGGTGGAGGGAGAGAGAGAGCAGTGGAGGGAGAGAGAGAGAGCGGTGGAGGGAGAGAGAGAGCGGTGGAGAGAGAGAGAGAGCGGTGGAGGGAGAGAGAGGGAGAGAGAGAGCGGTGGAGGGAGAGAGAGAGCGGTGGAGGGAGAGAGAGAGCGGTGGAGGGAGAGAGAGGGAGAGAGAGAGCGGTGGAGGGAGAGAGAGAGCTGTTTCAGCTGGACTTCCACAGAATCAAAGAGGGAGCACAGCAGGAGAAGCTCTCTTGAGAAAGAATCCCCCACTCCAAACGTGTTCATTAAACAACCCCATAGACGAACAACCCCAAGTGGAAACCCAACCTCCCAGCACAGAGCACTACTCCCTCACTGAAATGAAGGATACAATCACCCACTGAGGACATACACAAGCCACAGATTGTACTCCTTATGGACTCAAACAGGAAATACATACAAGAAAATAAAAGTTCCCAAACACACAGTCTCTAAACACCGGTGTCTAAAAACCCAGCCCTCCCTATACCTTCTGTCTGACGACCAACTAGGGTCACCCAGCCACATAATAATACACACAGGCACAAACCACCTGAGAGCCCAACAGGAAAGGGTGGCCACATCACTCAAGGGAGTGACTGAAAAAGCTTCCTCTACTTTCCCCAACGCACAAGTGGTTATCTCCACCCAACTACCACGGAAAGACTTCCACCCTGCTACCATACAGAAGGTAAAAGCAAGTATTTCCTGTGACTGTGCCTCAAAACCAAATGTTTACCTGGCCCACCACTCCACCCTGGACTTGAACAGCCTTTACGACCAGGCCCACCTATACAAGGCAGCAGTGCCCACCTTCGCCAGGACCCTAAAGGACATCGCCCTCAACTTCAGAACCAACACCTCACACAGGAGCAACAGATCAACAGACACCCCGCCCAGACCAGCGAGACACTCTCCCAGACCTACACATAGACTTACATCCACACCCCCTCCCCAACCTATCAACACCCCCCCAAACCAACCATGCCACACACCATTTAGACCCCCTCAGATCAGACCTACGCCCCTCCTGCCCACCCCATGACCCCCACTACCGCAAAGAGGGCCTCAACATGAAAGTCACACATACGCCAGGCCGTGAGCAGATTGCTCAGTTTGTCCGGGCGGCCAGCTCTAGGAAGAGTCTTGGTGGTTCCAAACCTCTTCCATTTAAGAATGATGGAGGCCACTGTGTTCTTGGGGACCTTCAATGCTGCAGAAATGTTTTGGTACCCTTCCCCAGATCTGTGCCTCGACACAATCCTGTCTCGGAGCTCTACAGACAATTCCTTCGACCTCATGGTTTGGTTTTTGCTCTGACATGCACTGTCAACTGTTGGACCTTATATAGACAGGTGTGTGTCTTTCCAAATCATGTCCAATCAATAGAATTTACCACAGGTGGACTCCAATCAAGTTGTAGAAACATCTCAAGGATGATCAATGGAAACAGGAAGCACCTGAGCTCAATTTCGAGTCTCATAGCAAATGGTCTGAATACTTAAGTAAATAAGGTATTTCTGTTTTTTATTTTTAATACATTAGCAAAAATGTCTAAAAACCTTTCTTTTTTGTCATTATGGGGTGTTGTGTGTAGATTGTTGAGGGGAAAAACTATTTAATCCATTTTAGAATAAGGCTGTAACGTAAATCAATGTGGAAAAAGTGAAGGGGTCTGAATACTTTCTGAATGCTCTGGACATACAACACATATTTATGTTCATTCATTTTCCTTGAACTATTTGCACATCATTTCTGTATTTGGTCATAATATGACATTTGAAATTCCTTTATAATTTAAGTTTACTGTTAGTTTTTTATTCACTTGCTGTGGCAAAGTAAACATATGTTTCCCATGTCAATAAAGCCCTTTGAACTGAATTGAATTGAGAGACACACAGACACAGAGAGAGAAATGACCATAACCCTAATTTCTATTGTAACGTTGTGCTTGATAATATGGATCAGCACATCATGCCAATAAAGAAATTAAAATTGAATTGAGAGAGCGAGTGAGCGACAGAAACAAGCTTTGACAAAGACCTCTGCAAAAACACAATCAGCGTCTGAACTTGAATCCAGCAGAATGAACAGGGGATAATCACCTCTCCATGAGCTTCTCTCGGTCCCAGTTGAAGTGACTCAGAAGTATTCTGGTGATGGTTGCAGGATTCTAGAGGAGGAAGAGAAATGGCTGTGTTATACACGGGATGGAGTCCAACATTGGGCCTGGCTGTGTTATACACGGGATGCAGTCCAACATTGGGCCTGGCTGTGTTATAAACGGGATGCAGTCCAACATTGGGCCTGGCTGTGTTATAAACGGGATGAAGTCCAACATTGGGCCTGGTGTGTGTTATACACGGGATGCAGTCCAACATTGGGCCTGGCTGTGTTATACACGGGATGCAGTCCAACATTGGGCCTGGCTGTGTTATACACGGGATGCAGTCCAACATTGGGCCTGGCTGTGTTATAAACGGGATGAAGTCCAACATTGGGCCTGGTGTGTGTTATACACGGGATGCAGTCCAACATTGGGCCTGGCTGTGTTATACACGGGATGCAGTCCAACATTGGGCCTGGCTGTGTTATACACGGGATGCAGTCCAACATTGGGCCTGGCTGTGTTATACACGGGATGAAGTCCAACATTGGGCCTGGCTGTGTTATACACGGGATGCAGTCCAACATTGGGCCTGGCTGTGTTATACACGGGATGCAGTCCAACATTGGGCCTGGCTGTGTTATACACGGGATGAAGTCCAACATTGGGCCTGGCTGTGTTATACACGGGATGCAGTCAAACATTGGGCCTGGCTGTGTTATACACGGGATGCAGTCCAACATTGGGCCTGGCTGTGTTATACACGGGATGCAGTCAAACATTGGGCCTGGCTGTGTTATACACGGGATGCAGTCCAACATTGGGCCTGGCTGTGTTATACACGGGATGCAGTCCAACATTGGGCCTGGCTGTGTTATACACGGGATGAAGTCCAACATTGGGCCTGGCTGTGTTATACACGGGATGCAGTCCAACATTGGGCCTGAACATGTAAAAGGGTTGCTAATGTTTGACTGCTGGTATTATGATAATGCTGCTAAGATACAACATTGAAAGTAAATGACAGGATGCCCACATTTAGCTGATGCAACAGCAATGTTTGAACACGGAGCTGTATCCTAGGACTGTCACCATTAACACACTAGTCATTACTAGAACATTGATGATCTGTTAATGGCAGCCAAACCTCATCACTGATCAGAACTAGGGCCCTGTGTTGTGCAATCATGTGACATAGCAACATTTGATCCTGTATTTTAAGTTATCCAGAAACTGTCTAAGGATGGTGCTGGACCACTGTCTAAGGATGGTGCTGGACCACTGTCTAAGGATGGTGCTGGACCACTGTCTAAGGATGGTGCTGGACCACTGTCTAAGGATGGTGCTGGACCACTGTCTAAGGATGGTGCTGGACCACTGTCTAAGGATGGTGCTGGACCACTGTCTAAGGATGGTGCTGGACCACTGTCTAAGGATGGTGCTGGACCACTGTCTAAGGATGGTGCTGGACCACTGTCTAAGGATGGTGCTGGACCACTGTCTAAGGATGGTGCTGGACCACTGTCTAAGGATGGTGCTGGACCACTGTCTAAGGATGGTGCTGGACCACTGTCTAAGGATGGTGCTGGACCACTGTCTAAGGATGGTGCTGGACCACTGTCTAAGGATGGTGCTGGACCACTGTCTAAGGATGGTGCTGGACCACTGTCTAAGGATGGTGCTGGACCACTGTCTAAGGATGGTGCTGGACCACTGTAAGGATGGTGCTGAACCATTGTCTAAGGACGTGAAAAGAAAAAAGGTGAAAAAAGGGCCCTAATTCAAAACTACAATCCTCTGTTTGGACATACCTTGAATACTGAAGCAATAGGACTACTGCTCCTGGGGACTCTGTATATTATGACAGGAGGTGACTATAGGGCTACTGCTGCTGGGGACTCTGTATATTATGACAGGAGGTGACTATAGGACTACTGCTGCTGGGGACTCTGTATATTATGACAGGAGGTGACTATAGGACTACTGCTCCTGGGGACTCTGTATATTATCTGTATATTATGACAGGAGGTGACTATAGGACTACTGCTCCTGGGGACTCTGTATATTATCTGTATATTATGACAGGAAGTGACTATAGGACTACTGCTCCTGGGGACTCTGTATATTATCTGTATATTATGACAGGAGGTGACTATAGGACTACTGCTCCTGGGGACTCTCTATATTATCTGTATATTATGACAGGAGGTGACTATAGGACTACTGCTCCTGGGGACTCTGTATATTATCTGTATATTATGACAGGAAGTGACTATAGGACTACTGCTCCTGGGGACTCTGTATATTATCTGTATATTATGACAGGAGGTGACTATAGGACTACTGCTCCTGGGGACTCTGTATATTATCTGTATATTATGACAGGAGGTGACTATAGGACTACTGCTCCTGGGGACTCTGTATATTATCTGTATATTATGACAGGAGGTGACTATAGGACTACTGCTCCTGGGGACTCTCTATATTATCTGTATATTATGACAGGAGGTGACTATAGGACTACTGCTCCTGGGGACTCTGTATATTATCTGTATATTATGACAGGAGGTGACTATAGGACTACTGCTCCTGGGGACTCTGTATATTATCTGTATATTATGACAGGAGGTGACTATAGGACTACTGCTCCTGGGGACTCTGTATATTATCTGTATAATATGACAGGAGGTGACTATAGGACTACTGCTCCTGGGGACTCTGTATATTATCTGTATATTATGACAGGAGGTGACTATAGGGCTACTGCTCCTGGGGACTCTGTATATTATCTGTATATTATGACAGGAGGTGACTATAGGACTACTGCTCCTGGGGACTCTCTATATTATCTGTATATTATGACAGGAGGTGACTATAGGACTACTGCTCCTGGGGACTCTCTATATTATCTGTATATTATGACAGGAGGTGACTATAGGACTACTGCTCCTGGGGACTCTGTATATTATCTGTATATTATGACAGGAGGTGACTATAGGACTACTGCTCCTGGGGACTCTGTATATTATCTGTATATTATGACAGGAGGTGACTATAGGACTACTGCTCCTGGGGACTCTGTATATTATCTGTATATTATGACAGGAGGTGACTATAGGACTACTGCTCCTGGGGACTCTGTATATTATCTGTATATTATGACAGGAGGTGACTATAGGGCTACTGCTCCTGGGGACTCTGTATATTATGACAGGAGGTGACTATAGGGACTCTGCAGATTTCCTTTGTATTGCTTGCAGGACCTGGTCTGGTGATGAACTGCCTGCTATATTTACAGGAGAGTCTTTGTCCCAGTCTCCAAATGACACCCTATTCCCTATACAGAGCACTGCTTTAGACCAGAGCCCCCTATAAAGGGAATAGGTGCCATTTGGGACGCAGCCCCTGTCATGCTGGTGTCTCAACGCTATGCCAACCAACCTACATTCATTATAGGATTACTGACAGGCCCTTCACAACAATGCAGAGAGAAATAATAGACAGATAATAACACAAGGAATAAATACACAATGAGTAACGATAACTTGGCTGTATACACAGGTTACCAGTGCAGGGGTACGAGGTATTCTAAACATTAATACAATCATTTATTTTACGCATCAATAATTATAAACATTTTAGAATAAGGCTGTAATGTAACAAAATGTGGAAAAAGTGAAGGGGTCTGAATACTTTCTGAATGCTCTGTATAAAACACAACACCCCATAATGACAAAGCCAAAACAGGTGTTTAGAATTTTTTGCAAATGTATAAAAATAAACAGAAACACTTTATTTTATACTCCATTTTTTTGTTATTTTTTTATAAAATGTGCAAACATTTCAAAGAAATCTGTTTTCACTTCATCATTATGGTGTATTGTGGGTAGATTGATGTCATTATGGGGTATTGTGGGTAGATTGATGTCATTATGGGGTATTGTGGGTAGATTGATGTCATTATGGGGTATTGTGGGTAGATTGATGTCATTATGGGGTATTGTGTGTAGATTGATATCATTATGGGGTATTGTGTGTAGATTGATATCATTATGGGGTATTGTGTGTAGACTGATGTCATTATGGGGTATAGCGTGTAGATTGATGAGGGGGAAAAAAACAATTGAATTCATTTTAGAATAAGGCTGCAAAGTAAAAAAAATGTGGAAAAAGTGAAGGGGTCTGAATACTTTCCGTATGCACTGTAAACGGTAGATAATAGACAGTAACAGGAAACACGAGGACAAAGTCTCACTTTGTAGACCAACTTCTATACCTGTGCCTCCAACAGTGAATGTATCAGCACTGTGCACAGAGCTCCTCAGCCAGGCAGTGAATGTATCAGCACTGTGCAGAGCTCCTCAGCCAGGCAGTGAATGTATCAGCACTGTGCACAGCGCTCCTCAGCCAGGCAGTGAATGTATCAGCACTGTGCACAGCGCTCCTCAGCCAGGCAGTGAATGTATCAGCACTGTGCACAGCGCTCCTCAGCCAGGCGGTGCTGCGGTTTAATGGTGGGTTATAGATTCACATTTCTTTGTGCGATTAGCAGCTATGTAACAAAAATGTCAGGAGCACGTTGAAAACAGCTACTGCAGCATTTTTCGGCTATAAATCACAACTCACACATACTTGACTTTTTACTCTATTTGTATTCGCAAATGTAATGCTTGAACTGTAGAGCACTGCCCACATGGCTGGTGAAATTACATTCTTACCCGTCAATACCTAAATCTACCTGCATTTGGCAGTTTAACATTTTATGCCCTGGAGGGTAGAAAACAAACCATCCACCACGCTAACCTGCAATACAAGGGCCCCTCAGGGGAGAGTGCTTAGTCCCCCCTTGTTCACCCAGTGTGTACAGCCCAGTAAGGAAAAAAAAGTATGAACATGTATGCACTAACTAACTGTAAGTCACTCTGGATAAAGTATGAACATGTATGAAGCGATATGCATATTCTTGATACCATTTGAAAGGAAACACTTAGAAGTTTGTGGAAATGTGAAGTTAATGTAGGAGAATATAACACATTAGATCTGCTAAAAGATAATACAAACAGAAAGAATATGCGTTTTCTATTATTTTGTTGTTGTTGCATCTTTGAAATGCAAGCGAAAGGCCGGGCAGAGATGTAGGTGTAATTTAGATGTTGTCCACCAGATGGCAGCAGTGTGTGTGTGCGCGCAACGTTTCAGACTGATCCAGTGAAGAATTACATCACTACACTATATCTTGTATCAAGTCTGCCAGGAGTTTTCCCAAATGTGGCAAATTGGTTTTCAAGTACATAACTATAGAGAACATGCAAAAATGCTATGGTAATAAAACATTTCAGTTTGCACTCCCAGGAATGTCATACATGATGGATCATTAGCTTCCCTACAGAAAAGACACTAACCTTCACACATCTAGATGGCCGGGCGGGGTGGGGGCGGGGTGGGGGTGGAGCCAGAGGTCAAACTGTGGAACCCAGTACCTACATTTGAATATTCAGTTGAAGTCGGAAGTTTACATATGCCTTAGCCAAATACATTTAAACTCAGTTTCACAATTCCTGACATTTAATCCTAGTAAAAAATCTTTGGTCAGTTAGGATCACCACCTTATTTTAAGAATGTGAAATGTCAGAATAATAGTAGAGAGAATGATTTATTTCCGCTTTTATTTCTTTCATCACATTCCCAGTGGGTCAGAAGTTTACATACACTCAATTAGTATTCAATTAGTATTTGGTAGCATTGCCTTTAAATTGTTTAACTTGGGTCAAACATTTCAGGTAGCCTTCCACAAGCTTCCCACAATAAATTGGGTGAATGTTGGCCCATTCCTCCTGACAGAACTGGTGTAACTGAGTCAGGTTTGTAGGCCTCCTTGCTCGCAACACGCTTTTTCAGTTCTGCCCACAAATGTTCTATAGGATTGAACCTTGACTTTGTTGTCCTTAAGCTATCTTGCCACAACTTTGGAAGTATGCTTGGGGTCATTGTCCATTTGGAAGATCCATTTGCGACCAAGCTTTAACTTCCTGACTGATGTCTTGAGATGTTGCTTCAATATTTCCACAATTTTCCTTCCTCATGATGCCATCTATTTTGTGAAGTGCACCAGACCCTCCTGCAGCAAAGCACCCCACAACATGATGCTGCCACCCCCGTGCTTCACGGTTGGGATGGTGTTCTTCGGCTTGCAAGCCTCCCCTTTTTCCTCCAAACATAACGATGGTCATTATGGCCAAACAGTTCTATTTTTGTTTCATCAGACCAGAGGACATTTCTCCAAAAAGTACGATCTTTGTCCCCATGTGCAGTTGCAAACCATAGTCTGGCTTTTTTATGGCGGTTTTGGAGCAGTGGCTTCTTCCTTGCTGAGCGGCCTTTCAGGTTATGTCGATATAGGACTCGTTTTACTGTGGATATAGATACTTTTGTACCTGTTTCCTCCAGCATCTTCACAAGGTCCTTTGCTGTTGTTCTGGGATTGATTTGCACTTTTCGCACCAAAGTACGTTCATCTCTAGGAGACAGAAGGCGTCTCCTTCCTGAGCGGTATAACTGAACTGAGACAGAACCTGTGGAGGTCTAAAAAAAAATGGCTGATTTATGATGTCGAGCAAAGAGGCACTGAGTTTGAAGGTAGGCCTTGAAATGAATCCCCAGGTACACCTCCAATAGGCTAATTGACATAATTTGAGTCAATCAGAAGCTTCTAAAGCCATGACATCAATTTCTGGAATTTTCCAAGCTGTTTAAAGGCACAGTCAACTTAGTGTATGTAAACTTCTGACCCACTGGAATTGTGATATAGTGAATTAAAAGTGAAATAATCTGTCTGTAAACAATTGTTGGAAGAATTACTTGTGTCATGAACAAAGTAGATGTCCTAACCGACTTGCCAAAACTATAGTTTGTTAACATGAAATCTGTGGAGTGGTTGAAAAATGAGTTTTACTGACTTCACCCTAAGTGTATGTAAACTTCTGACTTAAACTGTAAAAATGTTTTTTTTTCAAACAAAACTACAGAGTATTTTATCTCTGGGACTCAGGATGACAAATCATAGGAAGATTACTGAATGTAAGTACATTATTTACCTTCAGAGGTGAATGTACCAAACCAGTTGCTGTGATAAAAGTGTTTTGTTGTTGTGCACTATGCTCAAAACAATAGCATGGTATGTTTTTGCTGTAATAGCTAGTGTAAATTGGACACTGCAGTTGGATTAACAGTAATTTAAGCTTTCTGCCCATATAAGACATGTCTACGTCCCGGAAAGTTGGCTGTTGTTTACAACACCATTCTAGTCATATATCGCATATTGAACAGCAACTGTCCCGGTATAGAGACACCGTAGAGGTTAAATAGTTAACCAAATAGCTACCCAGACTATCTGCAGTGACCCTTTTTACACTAACTTTTTTGGCTCATCACATAAGCTGCTGTTACTGTTTACTATCTGTCAATTTATTCCTAGTTATAAGTACATATCTACCTCAGTTACCTCGTACCCTTCACATCAACTAGGTAGTGGTACATATCTACCTCAGTTACCTCGTACCCTTCACATCAACTAGGTACTGGTACATATCTACCTCAGTTACCTCGTACCCTGCACATCAACTAGGTACTGGTACATATCTACCTCAGTTACCTCGTACCCTGCACATCAACTAGGTACTGGTACATATCTACCTCAGTTACCTCGTACCCTGCACATCAACTAGGTACTGGTACATATCTACCTCAGTTACCTCGTACCCTGCACATCAACTAGGTACTGGTACATATCTACCTCAGTTACCTCGTACCCTGCACATCAACTAGGTACTGGTACATATCTACCTCAGTTACCTCGTACCCTGCACATCAACTAGGTACTGGTACATATCTACCTCAGTTACCTCGTACCCTGCACATCAACTAGGTACTGGTACATATCTACCTCAGTTACCTCGTACCCTGCACATCAACTAGCTACTGGTACATATCTACCTCAGTTACCTCGTACCCTGCACATCAACTAGGTACTGGTACATATCTACCTCAGTTACCTCGTACCCTGCACATCAACTAGGTACTGGTACATATCTACATCAGTTACCTCGTACCCTGCACATCAACTAGGTACTGGTACATATCTACCTCAGTTACCTCGTACCCTGCACATCAACTAGGTACTGGTACATATCTACATCAGTTACCTCGTACCCTGCACATCAACTAGGTACTGGTACATATCTACCTCAGTTACCTCGTACCCTGCACATCAACTAGGTACTGGTACATATCTACCTCAGTTACCTCGTACCCTTCACATCAACTAGGTACTGGTACATATCTACCTCAGTTACCTCGTACCCTGCACATCAACTAGGTACTGGTACATATCTACCTCAGTTACCTCGTACCCTGCACATCAACTAGGTACTGGTACATATCTACCTCAGTTACCTCGTACCCTGCACATCAACTAGGTACTGGTACATATCTACCTCAGTTACCTCGTACCCTTCACATCAACTAGGTACTGGTACATATCTACCTCAGTTACCTTGTACCCTGCACATCAACTAGGTACTGGTACATATCTACCTCAGTTACCTCGTACCCTGCACATCAACTAGGTACTGGTACATATCTACCTCAGTTACCTTGTACCCTGCACATCAACTAGGTACTGGTACATATCTACCTCAGTTACCTCGTACCCTGCACATCAACTAGGTACTGGTACATATCTACCTCAGTTACCTCGTACCCTGCACATCAACTAGGTACTGGTACATATCTACCTCAGTTACCTCGTACCCTGCACATCAACTAGGTACTGGTACATATCTACCTCAGTTACCTCGTACCCTGCACATCAACTAGGTACTGGTACATATCTACCTCAGTTACCTCGTACCCTGCACATCAACTAGGTACTGGTACATACAGTGTAGAGAGACAAGTTAGATTTACTCATTGTGTATCTACTTTTACTTTTGTTATTACGCGTTTCACTTTTCTATTTCCTCTCTCTGCATTGTTGGGAAAAGCCCGTTAGTTTTGGGCTCCCAAGTGGCCCAGTGGTCTAAGACAACCTGGTTCGAATCCAGACTGTATCACAACCGGCCGTGTTGAGTCCCATAGGGTGGCGCACAATTGGCCCAGCGTCGTCTGAGTTTGCCTAGCACAGGTGTAGCCACCCCACCTCCTATTAAGTTGTTATCTGCAGAGAACAGGACAGCGGAGTCACTGACCACCTTCCGGAAAAAAAAGTTGCTCTGGATAAGATGTAATGTAAATGTAAGAGTTTGTTCTTAACTGATAAAGGTTAATACAAATAAAATAGTAAGCATTTCACTGTTACTCTACACCTGTTATTTACTCTCTGCATTTTCAGGAAGGGTCCGTTAGTAAATATTTCACTGTTACTCTACACCTGTTATTTACGAAACGTGACTAATAAAATTGTTTTTTTTATTTGAGACGCACTGTACAGTTGAGTTCATCCTCCAGGATTCATAACCAGGCTTAGTTTAGAATTGAAGTCCAATGTTGACAATTTAAAGACATTACATTGTCAAAATGTGAGTTAAATTGTTAGCTACACCAGGCTGTTCAGATACATACAGAACACTTAGTTCTACCAATTCAAAGTGCTATTTAGTGGGTCCGACTGTTAGTCCTTGGATTATTTCTTTAGACCAGAGCAGAGGCACTGGATCATGGTTTAAAATGTGTTGTTGTTATTGCTCAGGACTTTGGCTAACATGAAAGTGACTAGAGGCAGGGGCAGTCAGCTGACATCCTAATGGGCAGTTGTACAACATTATAGTTATGCTGGAGGGGTGCAGGTCAGGACATCTCTGATGAGGAGGACACTACAGGGCAGATACTTGTATCACAGAAGGGCTGTTTGGGAGGCACATAACTAGACAACTATACAGCAATATTTCATGACTTATTGAGGATCTAACTAACGTTATGTGAAACTGACATCTAACTAAGTTAACGAACGTTAAGTAATGACCTAGTTGACGTTAATGACCTAGTTGAGTTAACTCGTTAGCTAGCTAGCTAGGTAGCCTAGTGGCCTGTCAAGTGTCTACAATCCCCGGTGTTTCCTGCGCGACATGCCTCGTAAACCCTCACCTGGATGACCTCGTTGACCTCCCTTATACACTCCACCATATGCTGGAGGATCTGCTCGGCAGTCAGCACTTCGAAGCGGTAGTCTTCCTCCTCTTGGCCGGGCCCATGTCCACTTCCCCCGGTGTCCAGCCCGTCGTCCTGCTCGCCTCCGGCCCCGGCGGGGTCGCCCGGTCCCACCTCGTCGTCTCCCAGCTCCAGGCTGTCGTCCACCGTTTCCTCTGCGCCGCTGTCTTCGCTGCATTCGTCCTCGTCGAAGTCATAGTTATAACCCTCGTCTGAGTCCATTACTAGGTTGATGTCACAAGCCGACGTAGATGCTTGGAATGGATCGGAACAAGAACGGTCCGGTCTGTCTTGTATTTTCACAAAATAACAACAAACGTCTCCGCTAGATGACGACGTCATGACGTACATGAATCACGTACTGCACGTCATGGCTCCCAGGGATACGGTTTATGTCAAATTAACGTCCAAAGTAGATTTCTGCATTTTAGCTAACTAACCCTTTTCCTAACCTTAACCTAATTATTCTAACCTGCTACGAAACATCAAATCAGCTAATGGGGATCCATAATCAGTGGTGGAAAAAGTACCCAAATGACTCAAGTAAAAATCACCCAGTAAAATTCAAAAAGTATTTGGTTTAAAATATACTTGAGTATCAAAAGTAAATGTAATTGCTAAAATATACTTAAGTATCAAAAGTAAAAGTATAAATCATTTCAAATTCCTTATATTAAGCAAACCAGGTGGCACCCTTCTCTT
Source organism: Thymallus thymallus (assembly GCA_023634145.1). Classification (NCBI taxonomy): domain Eukaryota; kingdom Metazoa; phylum Chordata; class Actinopteri; order Salmoniformes; family Salmonidae; genus Thymallus; species Thymallus thymallus. Next base: position 36,742,568 of record CM042392.1, read on the forward strand.
GTTTTTCTAATTTACGGATAGCCAGGGGAACACTCCAACACTCAGACATCATTTACAGATAGCCAGGGGAACACTCCAACACTCAGATATCATTTACAGATAGCCAGGGGAACACTCCAACACTCAGACATCATTACAGATAGCCAGGGGAACACTCCAACACTCAGATATAATTTACAGATAGCCAGGGGAACACTCCAACACTCAGATATCATTTACAGATAGCCAGGGGAACACTCCAACACTCAGACATCATTTACAGATAGCCAGGGGAACACTCCAACACTCAGATATCATTTACAGATAGCCAGGGGAACACTCCAACACTCAGATATCATTTACAGATAGCCAGGGGAACACTCCAACACTCAGACATCATTTACAGATAGCCAGGGGAACACTCCAACACTCAGACATCATTACAGATAGGCAGGGGAACACTCCAACACTCAGACATCATTTACAGATAGCCAGGGGAACACTCAGACATCATTTACAGATAGGCAGGGGAACACTCCAACACTCAGACATCATTTACAGATAGCCAGGGGAACACTCCAACACTCAGACATCATTTACAGATAGCCAGGGGAACACTCCAACACTCAGACATCATTTACAGATAGCCAGGGGAACACTCCAACACTCAGACATCATTACAGATAGCCAGGGGAACACTCCAACACTCAGACATAATTTACAAACGAAGCCTGTGTGTTTAGTGAGTCCAGATCAGAGGCAGTAGATGACCACGGATGTTCTCTTGATAAATGTGTGAATTGGACCATTTTCTGTCCTGATAAGAATTCAAAATGTAACCAGTACTTTTGGGTTTCAGGGAAAATGTATGGAGTAAAAAGTACAATATTTTCTTCAGGAATGTAGTGAAGTAAAAGTAGTCAAAAATATCAATAGTAAAGTAAAGTACAGATACCCCCAAAAACTACTTCAGTAGTACTTTAAAGTATTTTTACTTAAGTACCTTACACCATAATGAATACAAAACCATAATAAATACAAATATAAATCTGACGGTAATTTGACAAAAGCTGGATCCCTTCTAGCCATAACCTAAAAACATGCTTAACATGTTTTGTATTTTACTATCCGTGTTTTAAATAAAGTAAATAAAAATAACATTTTTGGGTATATTGAGTGCAGCACAATGTTATTTATGTTTATGTGTGTAAATCACTATGGAAGTTCTAGAACAGTTTTAAACTCCATGGTTTAAGTAGTAAGAAATATATGTCAAAAACTGACTGTGCTTCATTTACTATCATCCTAAAATGTTGAATGATGTTTGTCACATTTATATTATATTATGCCAATGTCCCCAATGTGGAAAGGTTATTACTTCATTTTCACCACAGAATTGAGAGGAAGTACAACTTTTTTACTTCAGATTGGTGATGTTAATATAAAGGTTTACAGTCATCACAAATACAGTCAATTGATTGCTTTAAACTGACTTATATATTTGGTTTGGTACTATAGGCGCCTGCCCGTCTCAGGACTTAGAACTGTTATCATTTTTAAGTTCAAGTGACACAGAAGATTCAGGGTCTCTGCATACAAGTCAAAGGCAAACAAATACCCGGATTGACAGTCAAGCTATCACTAAACTGAAAGCCCCTGTCACTATGTCAAATGACCTGTGAGGTGATAATTCATTTAAGTTAAATAACAAAACAACGTATTTGTTTCTGGCCAGTTCCGCCAGCCTCCCAGAATCTCCATCCAACAATATAGAATTTGACTAACTGTTTTCAACAAATTCTCTTCTAACCAGTGATGTAAAAAGTATTCTCAGATTCCGTGCGGCCTTTGAATGGTGTGGGTTTAAAAATCAAATCAAATCAAATGGATTGGTCACATACACGTGGTTAGCAGATGTTATTGTGGGTGTAGTGAAATGCTTGTGCTTCTAGCTCCGACAGTGCAGTAATATCTAACAAGTAATATCTAACAGTTTCACAACATATACCCAAATACACAGACATCTAAGTAAGGAATGGATTATATATACATAAATATCAGGGCAGCATTGGACTGAGATACAGTGGCATAGTAAGCTTTAAAGTATGCAGAATACACATAAGAGATTGGTGATGCAGTATATAAACAAGTAACTAAGCTACCGTAGAATAGTATAGAGTACAGTTTAAACAAATGAGATGAGTAGTACAAGATATGGAAACATTATTAAAGTGACTAGTGTTTCATTTCCTTAAAGTGTCCAGTGATTTCTAATCTATGTCTATAGGCAGCAGTCTCTGATCTGCTAGAGATGGTTGTTTAGCAGTCAGTGGCGAAGTATAGAATACAATACAGTATATACATATGAGATGGGTGATGCAATAGATAGATAGATAGATAGATAGATAGATAGATAGGTAGGTAGACAGACAGACAGACAGACAGACAGACAGACAGACAGACAGACAGACAGACAGACAGACAGACAGACAGACAGACAGACAGGTTGATAGTACACACACATTTAGTGACTAAGGTACAGTAGAATAGTGTAGAGTACAATTTATACATAGAGATGAGTGATGCAGATACAGATACATTATTAAAGTGTCTAGTGTTCTATTCCTTAAAGTGTCCAGTGATTTCTAATCAGTGTCTATAGGCAGCCGCCTCTGGTGTGTTAGTGATGGCTGTTTAACAGTCTGATGGCCTTGAGATAGAAACAGTCTCTCTGCCCCAGGTTTAATGTACCTGTACTGTCTTCACCTTCTGGATGACAGCAGGGTGAACAGGTAGTGGACCGGGTGGTTGATGTCTTTGATGATCTTTTTGGCCTTCCTGTGGCATCGGGTGCTGTAGGTGTCCAGGAATGCAGGAAGTTTGCCCCCCGTAATGCCTTGGGCAGACTGCCCCACCCTCTGGAGAGCTTTGAAGATATTGGCGGTGCAGTTGCCGTACCAGGCGGTGATGCAGCCCGACAGGATGCTCTCAATTGTGCATCTGTAGAAGTTAGTGAGGATTTTGGGTGATAAGCCAAATTTCTTTAGCTTCCTGAGGTTGAAGAGGCTCTGTCTGTGTGGGTGGACCATTTCAGATTGTCAGTGATGTTTACGCCGAGGAGCTTTCCACCTTCTCCACTGTACCCTCTGCTGTTTCCTGGAATCCACATCTCCTTAGTTTTGCAAACTTGATGATTGAGTTGGAGGCGTGCCTGGCCACGCAGTCATGGGTTAACAGGGAGTACAGGAGGGGGCTGAGCACACACCCTTGTGGGGCCCTAGTGTTAAGGATCAGCGAGGAGGAGGTGTTGTTTCCAACCTTCACCACTTGGGGGGCGACCAGGAAGTCCAGGACCCAGTTGCACAGGGCGGGTAGTCACATCATACAAGTACTTGGGAGTATGGCTGGACGGTACACTGTCCTTCTCTCAGCACATATCAAAGCTGCAGGCTAAAGTTAAATCTAGACTTGGTTTCCTCTATCGTAATCACTCCTCTTTCACTCCAGCTGACAAACTAACCCTGATTCAGATGACCATCCTACCCATGCTAGATTATGGAGACATCATTTATAGATCGGCAGGTAAGGGTGTTCTCGAGAGGCTAGATGTTCTTTACCATTCAGCCATCAGATTTGCCACCAATGCTCCTTATAGGACACATCACTGCACTCTATACTCCTCTGTAAACTGGTCATCTCTTTACACCCGTCACAAGACCCACTGGTTGATGCTTATTTATAAAACCCTCTTAGGCCTCACTCCCCCCTATCTGAGATATCTACTGCAGCCCTCATCCTCCACATACAACACCCGTTCTGCCAGTCACATTCTGTTAAAGGTCCCCAAAGCACACACATCCCTGGGTCGCTCGTCTTTTCAGTTCGCTGCAGCTAGCGACTGGAACGAGCTGCAACAAACACTCAAACTGGACAGTTTTATCTCCATCTCTTCACTCAAAGACTCAATCATGGACACTCTTACTGACAGTTGTGGCTGCTTTGTGTGATGTATTGTCATCTCTACCTTCTTGCCCTTTGTGCTGTTGTCTGTGTTCAATAATGTTTGTACCATGTTGTGTTGCTACCATGTTGTGTTGCTACCATGCTGTGTTGTCATGTTGTGTTGCTACCATGCTGTGTTGTCATGTGTTGCTGCCTTGCTGTGTTGTCAGGTGTTGCTGCCTTGCTGTGTTGTTGTCTTAGGTCTCTCTTTATGTAGTGTTGTTTTGTCTCTTGTTGTGTGTTTTGTCCTATATTTATATTTAATTTATGAACCGGTCCACCTAACATAGATCAGTGTTTAATAACTTAGTATCAGAATGAACCGGTCCACCTAACATAGATCAGTGTTTAATAACTTAGTATCAGAATGAACCGGTCCACCTAACATAGATCAGTGTTTAATAACTTAGTATCAGAATGAACCGGTCCACCTAACATAGATCAGTGTTTAATAACTTAGTATCAGAATGAACCGGTCCACCTAACATAGATCAGTGTTTAATAACTTAGTATCAGAATGAACCGGTCCACCTAACATAGATCAGTGTTTAATAACTTAGTATCAGAATGAACCGGTCCACCTAACATAGATCAGTGTTTAATAACTTAGTATCAGAATGAACCGGTCCACCTAACATAGATCAGTGTTTAATAACTTAGTATCAGAATGAACCGGTCCACCTAACATAGATCAGTGTTTAATAACTTAGTATCAGAATGAACCGGTCCACCTAACATAGATCAGTGTTTAATAACTTAGTATCAGAATGAACCGGTCCACCTAACATAGATCAGTGTTTAATAACTTAGTATCAGAATGAACCGGTCCACCTAACATAGATCAGTGTTTAATAACTTAGTATCAGAATGAACCGGTCCACCTAACATAGATCAGTGTTTAATAACTTAGTATCAGAATGAACCGGTCCACCTAACATAGATCAGTGTTTAATAACTTAGTATCAGAATGAACCGGTCCACCTAACATAGATCAGTGTTTAATAACTTAGTATCAGAATGAACCGGTCCACCTAACATAGATCAGTGTTTAATAACTTAGTATCAGAATGAACCGGTCCACCTAACATAGATCAGTGTTTAATAACTTAGTATCAGAATGAACCGGTCCACCTAACATAGATCAGTGTTTAATAACTTAGTATCAGAATGAACCGGTCCACCTAACATAGATCAGTGTTTAATAACTTAGTATCAGAATGAACCGTTCCACCTAACATAGATCAGTGTTTAATAACTTAGTATCAGAATGAACCGGTCCACCTAACATAGATCAGTGTTTAATAACTTAGTACCAGAATGAACCGGTCCACCTAACATAGATCAGTGTTTAATAACTTAGTATCAGAATGAACCGGTCCACCTAACATAGATCAGTGTTGATCTTGTTTTGCCCTATTTTTTATTTATTTTTAATCCTCCGTCACGTTTTAGGGCAGCAGGAAGCCTAGAGGTAAAGGCATTAACCTAACATAGCAGGTTAGAGCGTTGGGCCAGTAACCGAAAGGTCGCTGGTTCGAATACCCGAGCCGACAATGTGAAAAACCTGTCGGTGTCCTTGAGCAAGGCACTTAACCCTAATTTGCTCCAGGGGCGCCGTACTACTATGGCTGACCCTGTAGGTAGGCCGTCATTATAAATAAGAATTTGTTCTTAACTGACTTGCTTAGTTAAATAAAGGTTAAATAAATAAAAATAACTGATGTCCTCTCTCTCAATGACTCAACGGTACTCCCGCCGGCTTTGGTCTTTGTCATGGTAGCAACACTAGCTTGATAGGTAGCTAGCCAGCAGCTAGGCTAGCTGCTATGCCAAGCAGCTCCTCAGACCCGGCCTTGGTTGGCAGGATCCCTAGACAGCTAGTTGCGGTCCCAGCAACTGATGCCAACCACGTTTTCAATAGACAAACTTTCCAAAACAACAACAGCTCTCACTCATTCCGCGTACAACAGTAAGTGACGTGTTGTTGTCTCTCAAGGTTATTGACATCATACAACCAGGTTACTGCTGTCTCTCTCGGTTATTGAGATCATACAACCAGGTTACTGCTGTCTCTAGGTTATTGAGCTATTGAGCACAGAGTAGAGTCGTGGTCAAAAGGTTTGAGAATGACACAAGTATTGGTCTCCACAAAAGTTTGCTGCCTCAGTGTTGATGATGGCAATTTGTATATACTCCAGAATGTCATGAAGAGTGATCATATGAATTGCAATTAATTGCAAAGTCCCTCTTTGCCTTGAAAATGAACTTAATCCCCCAAAAACATTTCCACTGCATTTCTGCAGTGTCTCCTAAAGTTGATTAAGCTGCGGGATCGGGGCACCACCAGTGCAGAGCTTGCTCAGGAATGGCAGCAGGCAGGAGTGAGTGCATCTGCATGCACAGTGAGGCGAAGACTTTTGGAGGATGGCCTGGTGTCCAGAAGGGCAGCTAAGAAGCCACTTCTCTCCAGGAAAAACATTAGGGACAGACTGATATTCTGCAAAAGGTACAGGGATTGGACTGCTGAGGACTGGGGTACAGTCATTTTCTCTGATGAATCCCCTTTCCGATTGTTTGGGCCATCCGGAAAACACCTTGTCCGGAGAAGACAAGGTGAGCGCTACCATCAGTCCTGTGTCATGCCAACAGTAAAGCATCCTCAGACCATTCATGTGTGGGGTTGCTTCTCAGCCAAGAGAGTGGGCTCACTCACAATTTTGCCTAAGAACACAGCCATGAATAAAGAATGGTACCAACACATCCTCCGAGAGCAACTTCTCCCAACCATCCAAGAACAGTTTGGTGATGACCAATGACATAAGGCAAAAGTGATAACTAAGTAGCTCGGGGAACAAAACATCGATATTTTGGGTCCATGGCCAGGAAACTCCCCAGACCTTAATCCCATTGAGAACTTGTGGTCGATCCTCAAGAGGCGGGTGGACAAACAAAAACCCACAACTTCTGACAAACTCCAAAAATTGTTTATGCAAGAATGGCCTGCCATCAGTCAGGATGTGGCCCAGAAGTTAATTGACAGCATGCCAGGGCGGATTGCAGAGGTCTTGAAAAACAAGTGTCAACACTGCAAATATTGACTCTTTGCATAAACTGAATGTCATTGTCAATGAAAGCCTTTGACACTTATGGAATACTTGTAATTATACTTCAGTGTACCATTGTAACTACTGGCATAGCCTCCAACACTCTACTCAGCAAATTGGATGTAGTCTATCACAGTGCCATCCGTTTTGTTACCAAAGCCCCATATACTACCCTCCACCTCATTGGCTGGCCTTCATTATATATTCGTCGCCAAACCCACTGGCTCCAGGTCATCTATAAGTCTTTATTAGGTAAATCCCCGCACTATCTCAGCTCACTGGTCACCATAGCAACACCCACCCGTAGCATGCGCTCCAGCAGGTATATCTCACTGGTCACCCCCAAAGCCAACACCTCCTTTGGCCGCCATTCCTTCCAGTTCGCTGCTGCCAATGACTGGAACGAATTGCAAAAATCCTTGAAGCTAGAGGTTCCTATCTCCCTCACTAACTTTAAGCATCAGCTGTCAAAGCTGCTTATTGATCACTGCACCTGTATACAGCCCTTCTGTAAATAGCCCACCCTACTACCTCATCCCCATATTTATTATTTTTACTCATTTTCACTCCAGTATCTCTATTTTCACATCATCATTTGCACATCCATCACTCCAGTGTTAATGCTAATCTGTAACTTATTTCGCCACTATGGCCTATTTATTGTCCTACCTTCCTAACCTTACTGCATTTGAACACTCTGTATATAGATCTTCTATTGTGTTATTGACTGTACGTTTGTTTATTCTCATGTGTAACTCTGTGTTGTTGTTTTTGTCGCACTGCTTTGCTTTGTCTTGGCCAGGTCACAGTTGTAAATGACAACTTGTCTCAACTGGCCTACCTGGTTAAATAAAGGTGAAATAAAAATAAAAATAAATATCTAAGAACACTGAAGCAGCAAACGTTGTGGAGACCAATACTTGAGTCATTCTCAACCCTTTAGACCAGGACTGTAGGAGTGTCAGACTGCAGCCAGACTATCCGTCCTCTAGGTGTCGCTGTTCTCTGCAGGTCAACACGGAAGTAACGTACTTGCTGCGAACAAACGAGAGGGGATAATTAGACCGTTAAAACAGCTATTTAATGCCATGATTTTCTCCATAAATACACACATATTTAACTTATTTATTGAGGTCGTTGTTAAGCGTTAAAGTTTACAGGACAATGTGTAGTAAAGCGTCTGAATATGGATATGAGTCTCTTTCACAACGAGATCCGGCTCCTGCTAAACCCGGGTTGTTCGTGGCGACAGAAAGCTTCGTCCAATCTCCATTCCACCAACATAAAGGACAAGGACATTCGTTTGACTACATCCCCAAAGTTAGAGACAACGACTACAGTGGTAAGTATTGGCTAAATTAGGTAACTAGCTAGTAGTAGTAGTAGTAGTAGTAGTAGTAGTAGTCTGAACACATCGGCGCATGCGCGACTCTTACAGCGTAGCAACTATCTCTCATATACCAGCTCGGTATGGACTGACAGTAGTGATCCTGGCTATATGAGACACCTTACCAACAACAACTATCATATACCAGCTCGGTATGGACTGACAGTAGTGATCCTGGCTATATGAGACACTTTACCAACAACAACTATCATATACCAGCTCGGTATGGACTGACAGTAGTGATCCTGGCTATATGAGACACCTTACCAACAACAACTATCATATACCAGCTCGGTATGGACTGACAGTAGTGATCCTGGCTATATGAGACACCTTACCAACAACAACTATCATATACCAGCTCGGTATGGACTGACAGTAGTGATCCTGGCTATATGAGACACCTTACCAACAACAACTATCATATACCAGCTCGGTATGGACTGACAATAGTGATCCTGGCTATATGAGACACCTTACCAACAACAACTATCATATACCAGCTCGGTATGGACTGACAGTAGTGATCCTGGCTATATGAGACACTTTACCAACAACAACTATCATATACCAGCTCGGTATGGACTGACAGTAGTGATCCTGGCTATATGAGACACCTTACCAACAACAACTATCATATACCAGCTCGGTATGGACTGACAATAGTGATCCTGGCTATATGAGACACCTTACCAACAACAACTATCATATACCAGCTCGGTATGGACTGACAGTAGTGATCCTGGCTATATGAGACACTTTACCAACAACAACTATCATATACCAGCTCGGTATGGACTGACAGTAGTGATCCTGGCTATATGAGACACCTTACCAACAACAACTATCATATACCAGCTCGGTATGGACTGACAGTAGTGATCCTGGCTATATGAGACACTTTACCAACAACAACTATCATATACCAGCACGGTATGGACTGACAATAGTGATCCTGGCTATATGAGACACCTTACCAACAACAACTATCATATACCAGCTCGGTATGGACTGACAGTAGTGATCCTGGCTATATGAAACACCTTACCAACAACAACTATCATATACCAGCTCGGTATGGACTGACAGTAGTGATCCTGGCTATATGAGACACTTTACCAACAACAACTATCATATACCAGCTCGGTATGGACTGACAGTTGTGATCCTGGCTATATGAGACACTTTACCAACAACAACTATCATATACCAGCTCGGTATGGACTGACAATAGTGATCCTGGCTATATGAGACACCTTACCAACAACAACTATCATATACCAGCTCGGTATGGACTGACAGTAGTGATCCTGGCTATATGAAACACCTTACCAACAACAACTATCATATACCAGCTCGGTATGGACTGACAGTAGTGATCCTGGCTATATGAGACACTTTACCAACAACAACTATCATATACCAGCTCGGTATGGACTGACAGTAGTGATCCTGGCTATATGAGACACCTTACCAACAACAACTATCATATACCAGCTCGGTATGGACTGACAGTAGTGATCCTGGCTATATGAGACACTTTACCAACAACAACTATCATATACCAGCACGGTATGGACTGACAGTAGTGATCCTGGCTATATGAGACACCTTACCAACAACAACTATCATATACCAGCTCGGTATGGACTGACAGTTGTGATCCTGGCTATATGAGACACTTTACCAACAACAACTATCATATACCAGCTCGGTATGGACTGACAGTAGTGATCCTGGCTATATGAGACACCTTACCAACAACAACTATCATATACCAGCTCGGTATGGACTGACAGTTGTGATCCTGGCTATATGAGACACTTTACCAACAACAACTATCATATACCAGCTCGGTATGGACTGACAGTAGTGATCCTGGCTATATGAGACACCTTACCAACAACAACTATCATATACCAGCTCGGTATGGACTGACAGTAGTGATCCTGGCTATATGAGACACTTTACCAACAACAACTATCATATACCAGCTCGGTATGGACTGACAGTAGTGATCCTGGCTATATGAGACACCTTACCAACAACAACTATCATATACCAGCTCGGTATGGACTGACAGTAGTGATCCTGGCTATATGAGACACCTTACCAACAACAACTATCATATACCAGCTCGGTATGGACTGACAGTAGTGATCCTGGCTATATGAGACACTTTACCAACAACAACTATCATATACCAGCTCGGTATGGACTGACAGTAGTGATCCTGGCTATATGAGACACCTTACCAACAACAACTATCATATACCAGCTCGGTATGGACTGACAGTAGTGATCCTGGCTATATGAGACACTTTACCATCCTCACGTGATGCGGAGGGCGGTTGTCTTTCACACGGTTCGCTTCCCTGTTGTGATGGCGGTAGTATGGGCGGACATGTGAATGCTATTTAAAACAGTATAAATCAATAACTAATTCCCCCTTTATCACAGAATCAATTTGTTCTATAAATGTATAGCATACTTTTACAGCCTTTGTTTTGAGTCGAAATTCCAGTAAAATCTAAAATATTGCATTTAAAGATGAAGAAATCAATGACTAATTCAGTGATTGTCGCTGAAAATATGCATTTATTTGCAATAACTTAAATTTCAAGTGTAATTTGCTCTATATGAAGTTAGACAATGTTTACATAAAGTTGTACAATGTTTACAAGCTTAAATAATTAGCTATTTATTTATTGGGGCGGCAGGTATCCTAGTGGTTAGAGTGTTGGGCCCGTAACTGTCGTTCTGCCCCTGAACAAGGCCGTCATTGTAAATAAGAATTTGTTCTTAACTGACTTGCCTGGTTAAATAAAGGTTAAAAGAGGCCCCTTTGTTGAGGTCCCTGTTTGTCCTCCCAGACCAGCTGAACGGCACCATCTCTGGCACACAGCATTCTATCTGCACTATGGAAACCATAAAACACAGTATTGTTTATTTACATGTACATTACACTTCTGGAATACCCACATTCTGTTACATGCTTTTGAAATTAGGAACATTTTCTAATTGAATTGAAATTGCATTTGATATATTTTATGTATTTCTATAAAATGAAGTTAGACAATGTTTACCTAAAGTTGTAGAATGTTTACAATCTTAAATTGTATTCTATTTATTTATTCTATAAATGTCATTTGATATATTTTATGTTGGAATTTTTCCTCAAAACAAAGGTTGTGAAAGTATGCTATACATTCTGAATATCATATATTATGCTATACATCCATATAGAATATATCATACCTAGTATAATGTTTCTGTGACAATCAATTCATTAGTTATTGATTTTTACCATTTTAAATGGCTTTTGGCGAATGTCTGAATGTCTGTTGAATGTCTGAATGTCTGTTGAATGTGTGAATATAAAACCAACTTTATCTCGGTCCTTCCCCTTCGCAATGGGCAGTGTAGCGATATTGGTGCAATGCATTCACGCCGAAGACCCGAGTTCGCTTTCCGCTCCATCCGTTTGCTACAGTATCTACAGTTCGGTCGACTGATGGACTGGTATCAAATCAAAAGCTCCAAGATCAAACCTAACATTCACATCTCTTCTCTCTTCTCCAGACTCCACTCAGGGATGGCTGTCCTGGATCTGCAATGTGACTGTATGCTTAATGGTGTATATCTGCACCTTCATAACCTTCCCCATATCAGGCTGGTTCGTACTGAAGGTAACACACACCTTCATAACCTTCCCCATATCAGGCTGGTTCATACTGAAGGTAACACACACCTTCATAACCTTCCCCATATCAGGCTGGTTCGTACTGAAGGTAACACACACCTTCATAACCTTCTCCATATCAGGCTGGTTCATACTGAAGGTAACACACACCTTCATAACCTTCCCCATATCAGGCTGGTTCGTACTGAAGGTAACACACACACTATCTCTATCTCTGTTGCGTTATTAACAGTAATACCTGTCCTACAGGTTGTCCCTAACTACCAGCGTATCGTAGTGTTTCGTCTGGGCAGAGTACGTCCTCCTAAAGGTCCAGGAGTGGTGTTGGTTCTGCCTCTTATTGACCAGTGGCAGAGAGTTGACCTACGTACCCGGGCCTTCAACATCCCACCATGCCAGGTACACACACATACACACACTTGAATAACCTAGTTCAAAGATTATATATACACTACCGTTCAAAAGTTTGGGGTCACTTAAGAATTTCCTCGTTTTTGAAAGAAAAGCTCATTTTTTGTCCATTAAAATAACATCAAATTGATCAGAAATACAGTGTAGACATTGTTAATGTTGTAAATGACTATTGTAGCTGGAAACGGCTGATTTTTTATGGAATATCTACATAGGCGTACAGAGGCCCATTATCAGCAACCATCACTCCTGTGTTCCAATGGGACGTTGTGTTAGCTAATCCAAGTTTATCATTTTAAAAGGCTAATTGATCTTTAGAAAACCCTTTTGCAATTATGTTAGCACAGCTGAAAACTGTTGTGCTGATTAAAGAAGCAATAAAACTGGCCTTCTTTAGACAAGTTTAAATAGTATCCGCAAAACACCAGTCTCAACGTCAACAGTGAAGAGGTGACTCCGGGATGCTGGCCCTCAATATCACAGTTATTACCTCTATATAACCCTCTCAGCTTTAACCCTCTATAACAGGTATAACCCTCTCTGTAACCCTCTCTATAACCCTCTCTGTAACCCTCTCTATAACCCTCTCTGTAACCCTCTCTGTAACCCTCTCTATCCATCTCTATAACCCTCTCTGTAACCCTCTCTGTAACCCTCTCTATCCATCTCTATAACCCTCTCTGTAACCCTCTCTGTAACCATCTCTGTAACCCTCTCTATCCATCTCTCTATCCATCTCTATAACCCTCTCTGTAACCCTCTCTGTAACCCTCTCTGTAACCCTCTCTGTAACCCTCTCTATCCATCTCTATAACCCTCTCTGTAACCCTCTCTATCCATCTCTATAACCCTCTCTGTAACCCTCTCTGTAACCATCTCTGTAACCCTCTCTATCCATCTCTCTATCCATCTCTATAACCCTCTCTGTAACCCTCTCTGTAACCCTCTCTGTAACCCTCTCTATCCATCTCTATAACCCTCTCTGTAACCCTCTCTATCCATCTCTCTATCCATCTCTATAACCCTCTCTGTAACCCTCTCTGTAACCCTCTCTGTAACCCTCTCTGTAACCCTCTCTATCCATCTCTATAACCCTCTCTGTAACCCTCTCTATCCATCTCTATAACCCTCTCTATAACCCTCTCTATAACCCTCTCTGTAACCCTCTCTGTAACCCTCTCTGTAACCCTCTCTATCCATCTCTATAACCCTCTCTGTAACCCTCTCTATCCATCTCTATAACCCTCTCTGTAACCCTCTCTGTAACCCTCTCTATCCATCTCTGTAACCCTCTCTGTAACCCTCTCTGTAACCCTCTCTATAACCCTCTCTGTAACCCTCTCTGTAACCCTCTCTGTAACCCTCTCTATCCATCTCTGTAACCCTCTCTGTAACCCTCTCTATCCATCTCTGTAACCCTCTCTGTAACCCTCTCTGTAACCCTCTCTGTAACCCTCTCTGTAACCCTCTCTATCCATCTCTGTAACCCTCTCTGTAACCCTCTCTGTAACCCTCTCTGTAACCCTCTCTGTAACCCTCTCTATAACCCTCTCTGTAACCCTCTCTGTAACCCTCTCTGTAACCCTCTCTATCCATCTCTGTAACCCTCTATAACCCTCTCTGTAACCCTCTCTGTAACCCTCTCTGTAACCCTCTCTATCCATCTCTGTAACCCTCTATAACCCTCTCTGTAACCCTCTCTGTAACCCTCTCTGTAACCCTCTATAACCCTCTCTATAACCCTCTCTGTAACCCTCTCTGTAACCCTCTCTATCCATCTCTGTAACCCTCTATAACCCTCTCTGTAACCCTCTCTGTAACCCTCTCTATCCATCTCTGTAACCCTCTCTATAACCCTCTCCATAACAGTTATAATCTTCTCTATAACCTCTCAATAATTTATAACCCTCTCTATAACACACTCATAACCCTCTATATACTACAGTTTATAACACAGCTATAACCCTCGCTATAACACAGCTATAACCCTCTTTATAACACAGCTATAACCCTCTTTATAACACAGCTATAACCCTCTTTATAACACAGCTATAACCCTCTTTATAACACAGCTATAACCCTCTTTATAACACAGCTATAACCCTCTCTGTAACACAGCTATAACCCTCGCTATAACACAGCTATAACCCTCTTTATAACACAGCTATAACCCTCTTTATAACACAGCTATAACCCTCTTTATAACACAGCTATAACCCTCTCTGTAACACAGCTATAACCCTCTCTGTAACACAGCTATAACCCTCTCTGTAACACAGCTATAACCCTCTCTGTAACACAGCTATAACCCTCTCTGTAACACAGCTATAACCCTCTCTGTAACACAGCTATAACCCTCTCTGTAACACAGCTATAACCCTCTTTATAACACAGCTGTAACCCTCGCTATAACACAGCTATAACCCTCTTTATAACACAGCTATAACCCTCTTTATAACACAGCTATAACCCTCTTTATAACACAGCTATAACCCTCTTTATAACACAGCTATAACCCTCTTTATAACACAGCTATAACCCTCTTTATAACACAGCTATAACCCTCGCTATAACCCTCTCTATAACACAGCTATAACACAGCTGTAACCCTCTCTATACACAGCTATAACACAGCTGTAACCCTCTCTATAACAGTTATAACCCCCTGTTTGCTGTGGTATAACAGGTTACTACCAGGGACGGAGGTATGGTGTCTGTAGGAGCAGATATCCAGTTCCGTATCTGGAGCCCGGTGATGTCAGTGGTGTCGGTTCAGGATCTTAACGCCTCCACGCGCCTCACTGCCCACAATGCCATGACAACCAGCCTGGGCAGGAAGAGCGTCAGGGAGATCCAGACTGAGAGAATCAAACTGGGAGAACACCTTGGGGTGAGGCAGCAGTACACATACAGTATGTACCCCCAGGTAGGGTTGCACATTTTGGGGAATATTCAGAGGTGGAAACTTTCTGTGGGAATTAACGGGAATATATGGGAATAAATATTAATACCATTTAAATGTAGATGTTTTGCATTGGATTATTTACCATATCATATGGAGAAATAACATAAACCTTTTACCTTCATAAGTAGACATTGCAAATGATTAAATCCTTCCAATAGAAAAAAACCCCAACAATTTAGTTACGAATTGAACTTTAATTACTGACTTTTCACATGGGATGATTTCACTGAACAACAAAAGAAAGGGAATATTGAATGATCCCCAATGATCCATCGCATCTCCCAAAAAACGTTTTCAACATACATCTGTAAAATGAATTGTCTTCCTCTCAGGCTTCCATGTCTTCTCCCTGGACCTCCTCAATGTCCACCTCTTGAACATCAGACTCTGAGGCCTCATCTTCACTGTCACTTTCCAACCTTGTTGAGGATGGCTCAGTGGCCACCAATATTTCAACCCTTGTATTGGTCAGCCTGTTGCATGCTTTGGTGTGTGTGTTCCCAAACAAGGACCAGTTGCGCTCTGAGGCGGCTGATGTTGGTGGGATTTGGAGGATGATGGAGGCAACGGGGGAAAGAGCCTCAGATCCACCAAGTCCTTTCCACCAAGTGGCTGATGAGATATGTTGGCACGACTGCCATATTTCATCTCCATCCCAAAGCCCTTGCTTGGAAGTGCACTTCGCCAGACTGCCAAGAACCTTGCCCTTATCCAGGCCAAGTTGGCGAGACACGGTAGTGATGACACCATAGGCCTTGTTGATCTCTGCACCAGACAGGATGCTCTTGCCAGGATACTTGGGGTCCAACAAGTACACTGCAGCGTGTTTGGACTTCAGGCAGAAGTCTTCACGCTTTTTGATGTATTTCAGAACTGCAGTTTCCTCTGCTTGGAGCAACAGTGAAGTGGGCAGGGCAGTACGGATTTCTTCTCTTACATCTGCAAGCAGAGTCTGAACATCAGACAGGATGGCATTGTCTCCCTCAATCCGTGCAATGGCTACTGCTATAGGTTTCAGGAGTTTCAGGCTGCTTACCACTCTCTCCCAAAATACATCATCCAGGAGGATCCTCTTGATGGGGCTGTCCATATTGGCAGACTGTGATATGGCCATTTCTTGGAGAGACTCCTTCCCCTCCAGGAGACGGTCAAGCATAATGACAACACCACCCCAATGGGTGTTGCTGGGCAGCTTCAATGTGAAGCTGTTATTCTTCTCACTTTGCTTGGTGAGGTAGATTGCTGTTATAACTTGATGACCCTTCACATACCTAACCATTTCCTTCACTCTCTTCTAGAGTGTATCCATTGTTTTCAGTGCCATGATGTCCTTGAGGAGCAGATTCAATGCATGAGCAGCACAGCCAATGGGTGTGATGTGATGGTAGGACTCCTCCACTTTAGACCAAGCAGCCTTCATGTTCGCAGCATTGTCTGTTACCAGTGCAAATACCTTCTGTGGTCCAAGGTCATTGATGACTGCCTTCAACTCATCTGTAATGTAGAGACCGGTGTGTCTGTTGTCCCTTGTGTCTGTGCTCTTGTAGAATACTGGTTGAGGGGTGGAGATGATGTAGTTAATTATTCCTTGCCTACAAACATTCAACCACCCATCAGAGATGATTGCAATACAGTCTGCTTTCTCTATGATTTTCTTGACCTTCGCTTGAACTCTGTTGAACTCTGCATCCAGCAAATGAGTAGATAAAGCACGTCTGGTTGGAGGGGTGTATGCTGGGCGAAGAACATTCAGAAATCTCTTCCAATACACATTGCCTGTAAATAGTTAAGCGGTTAGATTAAACAACTCCTTTGTAAGATAAATGTTTTAAAATGAAACGTGTATGGAAACAGGTGAATTAACACTCCTCAGTTAGCAGGCTCAAGCAAGCTAAAACCCACATGGTAGCAAAAACTAACTAGTAGAAATGGTTAACAAGTTACACACTTTGCTGTAGGCGACTATTTACTAGTTAACAAAACATCATGTATGTCATATAAAATATATTCACCCCAACCAGTATTGTAATCAAAACTTACCAGAAAGCATGTAGTCCTTGGCTCAGACAGTGTAGTAGTGAGGGGCTCAATAGCATCTCATTAGTGTGCAAGATCTTGAGAATCAGCTGTACATGTGATGGAAGAATGCACTGTTCATGCAGAGGGTTGGAATTCCATTGAATTGGGGATAGTTTAACCAAAATATGCCACAAGACCTAGAATCGCCTTGTGTGTCCCACAAAAAAGGTTCACTGTTATAAGCTACTTTTTTTATGAATTTAAGCCAAATTCCAGGGTTTAACTTCCCATGGAAAAGTTCTGGAAATTTACCGTAAAGTTTCCAACCCTTTGCAACCCTGGCTGTAACAACCCTGGCTGTAAGATTTTCCAAGGGGACTATACATGGGTGTTTTTGGGTGGTTTCTGCCTGAGCAGCCTCGTCTCACTGCCCAACTAGTGTTCAGCGAAATAACAACACAATGTCTAATACAGGTAGCCTAGTCAAATAATTAACATCCAATCACATTAACCGTTACTCTCTCGCGGGAATTCCACTTGGGGTTCACTTAGATAGATAGATAGGTACTTTATTGATCCCTGAGGGGAAATTTCTTTGTCAAGCAGCTACAACAAAACACAGGGCAGGTGCAAAATGGCAGAACGAAAAGACAGATACATGATACATAGAGCGGCAAGTATGAAAAAGTATAGAAATACAAGAAGTCTGGAGTGAAAAAAAGCTATAAAAAGACATTGCATAGTAAAAAGTAGCTAAAAATGCGTATGATATGAGTGAGGGTAATAATAGTTTACTTAATATACAGTCTGGTAAAATGAACAGGTAAGTTAATATTTTGCATGGTTAAATTAACTGTACAGGTAAATATCCAGGTAAGTGAATATTCGCATGGTTACATTAACTGTACAGGTAAATGACAGGAAGAGATAATTAAATAGCTAAATGTGTGTATAATATCATTTGGGGTAATAATAGTAATTCCCTTAAAATACAGTCCTTAGTGCGCAGGGTTTAATTACAGATAAATGCACGTATTGCACATTCGATATACTAAAAGCAATGAAAAAAGATACAACTGACAGGATACTAATATGCATTCCTGAGTGAATTCCATATTGGGAGTAGTGCCTTTCCTCAGCCACAGTGTGTTATATGTGCAAAAGTCTCACAACTCGATGAAACGAGTTGCGCAGACATTTAGAAACGAGACATGCCAATTTGAAAAATAAGACTTTTTTTTTTTTAGCAAGAATTAAGGTGACTTTTGAGTAGTAAGACCCGTATTAAAGATTAACCATTAATAAGAAGGGTCTAGAAGCGTCTTATATGGTGAGCTACCGAGTGGCTAGGACAGGCAAGACCATACTATTGTGGAGGACTTAATTCTTCCAGCTGGGGGGTCAATTAAGGAAGACAACCACTGGAAACCAGGACAACAGGAGAGGATCTTTTTAAAGTACTGGACAGCTTTGTGACATCAAATGGACTTTGGTGGTGAAGATGTGTTGGTATCTGTACTGATGGAGCAACAGCCATGACAGGGAGACATAGTGGAGTGGTAACACGCGTGGAAGCAGTTGCTCCCGGCACCACTTGGGTACACTGCAGCATCCACCGAGAGGCTCTTGGGTACACTGCAGCATCCACCGAGAGGCTCTTGGGTACACTGCAGCATCCACCGAGAGGCTCTTGCTGCCAAGGGAATGCCTGACGGTTTGAAAGGCATTTTGGACACTACAGTGAAAATGGTTAACTTTGTTAAAGCAAGGCCCCTGAACTCTTGTGTATTTTCTGCATTATGCAACGATATGGGCAGCGACCATGTAACGATTTTACAACATACAGAAGTGTCCTGTTTATCAAGGGGCAAAGTATTGACACGTTTTTTAAATTGAGAGAAGAGCTTAAAGTTTTCTTTATTGACCGTAATTTCACTTGTCTGACCGCTTCCATGATGATGATTTTCTCACACGACTGGCCTATCAGGGTGATGTTTTATCTGAATGATCTGAGTCTAGGATTACAGGGACTCTTTACAACTATAGTCAATGTGTGGGACAAAACTGAGGCTATGATTAAGAAGTTGGAGCTCTTCTCTGTCCTCAATAACAAGGACAACTCACAGGTCTTTCCATCATTGTATGATTTTGTGTGCAAATGAACTCAAGCTTATGGACTATGTCAAATGTGATATAGCGAAGCACCTGAGTGAGCTGGGTGTGCAACGACACAAACAACTGGATTCATTTCATGCCCTTTTTTTCTTTCCCAGATGGACATCAATGAGATGACCAAGCCTTGGGGTCTGGAGGTAGACAGGGTGGAGCTGACTGTAGGTTCTGTCCTGAAGCCCCCAGAGGACTATCCATCTGGGCATGGCTCTGTCATCCTGCCCCCCTGTATCCCTGGTCTGGAGGGCCTGGCCGGACCCATACAACAACTGGCAATGCACTTCCTGGGCAACATGGCTGGCAGTAACAATGGAGCTCCCCTGGTTAGGACAGGTACAGTCGCACATTAACAATGGAGCTCCCCTGGTTAGGACAGGTACAGTAACAAGGAGCTCCCCTGTAAATTGGACTCATCAGAGAAGATGGCCTTACTCCAGTCCTCTACGGTCCAATCCTTATGGTCTTTTGCAAACCTCAGCCTGGCTCTTATTTGCTTCTCATTGATGAAGCTTTTTCTTCAGCCCTGCCCCTAGGAGCCTGTTTGGAACCGTCCTTGTGTGTGTGCGCGTGTGTGTGCGCGTGTACAGTTGAAGTCGGAAGTTTACATACACCTTAGCCAAATACATTTAATCTCAGTTTTTCACAATTCCTGACATTTAATCCTAGTAAAAAGTCCCTGTTTTAGGTCAGTTAGGATCATCACTTTATTTTAAGAATGTGAAATGTCAGAATAATAGTAGAGAGAATGATTTATTTCAGCTTTTATTTCTTTCATCACATTCCCAGTGGGTCAGAAGTTTACATAAACTCAATTAGTATTTGGTAGCATTGCCTTTAAATTGTTTAACTTGGGTCAAACGTTTCAGGTAGCCTTCCACAAGCTTCCCACAATAAGTTGGGTGAATTCTGGCCCATTCCTCCTGACAGAACTGGTGTAACTGAGTCAGGTTTGTAGGCCTCCTTGCTCACACAAGCTTTTTCAGTTCTGCCCACAAATGTTCTATAGGATTGAGGTCAGGGCTTTGTGATGGCCACTCCAATACCTTGACTTTGTTGACCTTAAGCCATTTTGCCACAACTTTGGAAGTATGCTTGGGGTCATTGTCCATTTTGAAGACCAATTTGCGACCAAGCTTTCACTTCCTGACTGATGTCTTGAGATGTTGCTTCAATATATCCACATAATTTTCCTTCCTCATGATGCCATCTATTTTGTGAAGTGCACCAGACCCTCCTGCAGCAAAGCACCCCCACAACATGATGCTGCCACCCCCGTGCTTCACGGTTGGGATGGTGTTCTTCGGCTTGCAAACATCCCACTTTTTTCTCCAAACATAACGATGGTCATTATGGCCAAACAGTTCTATTTTTGTTTCATCAGACCAGAGGACATTTCTCTAAAAAGTACGATCTTTGTCCCCATGTGCAGTTGCAAACCGTAATCTGGCTTTTTTATGGCGGTTTTGGAGCAGTGGCTTCTTCCTTGCTGAGCTGCCTTTCAGGTTATGTCGATATAGGACTTGTTTTACTGTGGATATAGATACTTTTGTACCTGTTTCCTCCAGCATCTTCACAAGGTCCTTTGCTGTTGTTCTGTGATTGATTTGCACTTTTCGCACCAAAGTACGTTCATCTCTAGGAGACAGAACGCGTCTCCTTCCTGAGCGGTATGACGGCTGCGTGGTCCCATGGTGTTTATACTTGCGTACTATTGTTTGTACAGATGAACGTGGTAACTTCAGGCGTTTGGAAATTGCTCCCAAGGATGAACCAGACTTGTGGAGGTTTACTATTTTGGTTGATTTCTTTTGATTTTCCCATGAAGTCGAGCAGAGGCACTGAGTTTGAAGGTAGGCCTTGAAATACATCCAATTGACTCAAATGATGTAAATTAGAAGCTTCTAAAGCCATGACATCATTTTCTGGAATTTTCCAAGCTTTTTAAAGGCACAGTCAACTTAGTGTATGTAAACTTCTGACCCACTGGAATTGTGATATAGTGAATTATAAGTGAAATAATCTGTCTGTAAAACAATTGTTGGAAGAATGACTTGTGTCATGCACAAAGTAGATGTCCTAACCGACTTGCCAAAATTATAGTGTGTTTAACATGAGATCTGTGGAATGGTTGAAAAATGAGTTTTAATGACTTCAACCTAAGTGTATGTAAACTTCCGACTTCAACAGTATGTGATGAGGGGGGTGTGAAGGAGGTGCTGTGGGATTATTTAAGATACTCTTTGAAGAGGTAGGGTTTCAGATGTTTTCTGAAGATGGGCAGGAACTCTGCTGTCATAGCTTCAGGGGGAAACTGGATCCATCATTGGGGTTCCAGGACAGAGAAGAGCTTGGACTGGACTGAGAGGGAGCTGACCTCCTGTAGGGGTGGGAGGGCCAAGAGACCAGAAGTGGCAGAACTGAGTGCTCTGGTTGGGGTGTTGGGTTTGAGCAGAGCCTGAAGGTAGGGAGGGCAGTTCCTCTTGCTGCTCTGTAAGTAAGTACCAACTTGAAGCCAGTGGCGTGTGTGGAGGAGCAGGGTGACATGGGAGAACTTGGGAAGGTTGAACACCAGGTGGGTGCAGCCTTCTGGATAAGTTGCTGGGGTTTGATTGCACAAGCGGGGATCCCAGCCCAACAGAGAGTTGCAATAGTCCAGACGGGAGTTGACAAGGGCCTGGATTAGGACCTGTGCGGGTGGAGAGGAGGATCTGATGGTTCACGGTGTGGGAAGGCAGCGGATATATCTAGGAGGATGAGAACAGAGGAGAGGGAGCCAGTGAAATGCTTTAGGGCCCTTCCCAACAATGCAATGAAAAAGACAATAGAGAAATAATGAAGTTATAATACATAAAAAAATTGGTTTGGTGCCTAATGAACACCAGTCACTGTGCTGTGTTGTTTACAAAGCTTCCCTGTGTCTCTGTGTACTCAGAGGACAGTATCAGCTTCTCAGATGAGGTGAGCAGTACTCCCCTGGCAATAGCTCGTACTGGAGCCGGGGATGGAGCTGTAGCTGTAACCAGGCCCATGTCAGTGCTGGAACTGCTGGAGGAGCTTCTCTCAGAGTCCCTGGTCAGTCAGGTGGGAGCCTGCTTTCTGTTCCTCCTCCAATCACCTGACGGACAACAGACAAGCTATTACGTAGACCTCAGCCAAGGTGAGACAAATACACACTGCCATTCTATAGAGTCTTATAGGGCCGGTTTCCCAGACACAAGGTTAGTCCTCGACAAAAAGCATTCTCAGATGATGGTTTGTTGTAGGTCTGGGAAACAAGCATGGTCTTTGTCCCACCTTCTTTGTCATGTAAAGCAAAGTACTTGACCTCTGTAGTTATTTTAAGTATTTTTCCTTCTGCCCTGTGTTTTCTTTCCCAGACACATATTCATCCCTCACTGAAAGGACTGTCAGTAGATTGACACTGTATTTAGTTAGTCATTATCCCGTCATCTCTGTCAGATATATTTATTTTGTGTACAAGATGCATTTCAGAGTAACAGTGAGTTCCCCTCTACCTCTGTGTGTAGGTAGTGGTTCAGCCGGATCAGGTCCCCCTCCAGAGGGCCAGGTACCAGACGTCACCCTCAGTATGACGGACCAGGACCTGCTGGCTATGTTCGAGGGAACCCTACGACCCTTCGCAGCCTACACCACTGGACGACTCAAGGTCCAGGGAGACCTGAAGACTGCCATGAAGCTGGAGGAACTCATCAAACTACTCAGGCCTTAACCACTGGCTTCAGACCTGCCTTTATAGAAATAACAGGTCCTAGATACATGTAAATATATATTTCTGACCTTAACCACTGGCTTCAGACCTGCCTTTATAGAAATAGCAGGTCCTAGATACATGTAAATATATATTTCTGACCTTAACCACTGGCTTCAGACCTGCCTTTATAGAAATAACAGGTCCTAGATACATGATCACTAATAACATGGTTTATACAAATACCATGTTGTAGCTCCGTGACCCAGTCCTGGTACTTCCTGTATAATAACATGGTTTATAGTTATACCATGTTGAAGCTCCATCTTCAGCTCCATCTCTTTGATGTTGTGGTTTAATTAATACATGCTGTTCACACAGACCCATCTCTTTGATGTTGTGGTTTAATTAATACATGCTGTTCACACAGACCCATCTCTTTGATGTTGTGGTTTAATTAATACATGCGGTTCACACAGACCCATCTCTTTGATGTTGTGGTTTAATAAATGCCCACTAAGAAGCTTGAGGATTTATTAATACTATTTTCATTGTGTCTGTTTATGTAGTGTATCAATACCTTACGTAATGTATGGAGTAAATAATATGTCAAGACCCATCTCAAAATCACGTGTTGTGAATGATACTTAAGATCAGAATACATGTGTGACAAGGAATTGTGCAGCCAGACAAAATAATGGTATTTTCTCATTGGAAAAAAAAATAACACCAACATCTGTTTTTTAGGTGAAAGGTTTGGATGAGCTTGGGATGTGCTGGCCTTCTCCTCCACCTCCTCCTCAACGTCCAGAGGAGTATCAGTTCTCATGGATTAAAAAAAGTCCCATTACAGAAATAACTACAGACCCAAATGGGCATTTTATAATGGTAAAAGGAAACCTTGCACAAGAAAAAGTTACTTGACTGAATTATTGCTCAAATGAAGATCATCTAAAGTTAATGAATGTCCTTCTACCTAAACAATCTCAATGTAACAAGAATATCATATTAGGGACTGGTTGGATTAACAAGTCATCAACTAAACTATATCCTCTACCTGGCATGACATCAAAGAGATGGGTCTATGTTAAATATATCCTCTACCTGGCATGACATCAGAGATGGGTCTATGTTAACTATATCCTCTACCTGGCATGACATCAAAGAGATGGGTCTACGTTAACTATATCCTCTACCTGGCATGACATCAGAGATGGGTCTATGTTAACTATATCCTCTTCCTGGCATGACATCAAAGAGATGGGTCTATGTTAAATATATCCTCTTCCTGGCATGACATCAAAGAGATGGGTCTATGTTAAATATATCCTCTTCCTGGCATGACATCAAAGAGATGGGTCTATGTTAACTATATCCTCTACCTGGCATGACATCAGAGATGGGTCTATGTTAACTATATCCTCTACCTGGCATGACATCAAAGAGATGGGTCTATGTTAAATATATCCTCTTCTTGGCATGACATCAAAGAGATGGGTCTATGTTAAATATATCCTCTTCCTAGCATGATATCAAAGAGATGGGTCTATCTTAAATATATCCTCTTCCTAGCATGATATCAAAGAGATGGGTCTATGTTAAATATATCCTCTTCCTAGCGTGTCTAAGGTATTACACCACAACATCAAAGAGATGGGTCTATGTTAAATATATCCTCTTCCTAGCGTGTCTAAGGTATTACACCACAACATCAAAGAGATGGGTCTATGTTAAATATATCCTCTTCCTAGCGTGTCTAAGGTATTACACCACAACATCAAAGAGATGGGTCTATGTTAAATATATCCTCTTCCTAGCGTGTCTAAGGTATTACACCACAACATCAAAGAGATGGGTCTATGTTAAATATATCCTCTTCCTAGCGTGTCTAAGGTATTACACCACAACATCAAAGAGATGGGTCTATGTTAAATATATCCTCTTCCTAGCGTGTCTAAGGTATTACACCACAACATCAAAGAGATGGGTCTATGTTAAATATATCCTCTTCCTAGCGTGTCTAAGGTATTACACCACAACATCAAAGAGATGGGTCTATGTTAAATATATCCTCTTCCTAGCGTGTCTAAGGTATTACACCACAACATCAAAGAGATGGGTCTATGTTAAATATATCCTCTTCCTAGCGTGTCTAAGGTATTACACCACAACATCAAAGAGATGGGTCTATGTTAAATATATCCTCTTCCTAGCGTGTCTAAGGTATTACACCACAACATCAAAGAGATGGGTCTATGTTAAATATATCCTCTTCCTAGCGTGTCTAAGGTATTACACCACAACATCAAAGAGATGGGTCTATGTTAAATATATCCTCTTCCTAGCGTGTCTAAGGTATTACACCACAACATCAAAGAGATGGGTCTATGTTAAATATATCCTCTTCCTAGCGTGTCTAAGGTATTACACCACAACATCAAAGAGATGGGTCTATGTTAAATATATCCTCTTCCTAGCGTGTCTAAGGTATTACACCACAACATCAAAGAGATGGGTCTATGTTAAATATATCCTCTTCCTAGCGTGTCTAAGGTATTACACCACAACATCAAAGAGATGGGTCTATGTTAAATATATCCTCTTCCTAGCGTGTCTAAGGTATTACACCACAACATCAAAGAGATGGGTCTATGTTAAATATATCCTCTTCCTAGCGTGTCTAAGGTATTACACCACAACATCAAAGAGATGGGTCTATGTTAAATATATCCTCTTCCTAGCGTGTCTAAGGTATTACACCACAACATCAAAGAGATGGGTCAACTAAACGTAACATTCTGCCTTCTAAATCCGTTCATCAGATGCTAGTGGACAGGGCAACATGTTGTTGACTCAAACAGGAAGTGATGTAGAGTAGGCCTGGAACGCCCGCTGGATGTCAGAGATGCCCATTGACTGACTGTTTTAGGAGGGAATTATATACCTTGTTTTAGCATGGACTCCGTGACGCGGTTAGCATTTAACCGCTACGACGCTATTGCTTGTCCTGGAATCCTGCTTAACTAACAAGTTGAAGTCTGCTGGAAAAGAGACGCTAACCTAGCTAACCCTGTATCCTCTCTGAATCATCATATCTGGCCCTGTATCCTCTCTGAATCATCATATCTGACCCTGTATCCTCTCTGAATCATCATATCTGGCCCTGTATCCTCTCTGAATCATCATATCTGACCCTGTATCGTCTCTGAATCATCATATCTGACCCTGTATCGTCTCTGAATCATCATATCTGACCCTGTATCCTCTCTGAATCATCATATCTGACCCTGTATTGTCTCTGAATCATCATATCTGGCCCTGTATCCTCTCTGAATCATCATATCTGGCCCTGTATCCTCTCTGAATCATCATATCTGACCCTGTATCCTCTCTGAATCATCATATCTGGCCCTGTATCCTCTCTGAATCATCATATCTGGCCCTGTATCCTCTCTGAATCATCATATCTGACCCTGTATCCTCTGAATCATCATATCTGGCCCTGTATCCTCTCTGAATCATCATATCTGGCCCTGTATCCTCTCTGAATCATCATATCTGACCCTGTATCCTCTCTGAATCATCATATCTGGCCCTGTATCCTCTCTGAATCATCATATCTGACCCTGTATCCTCTCTGAATCATCATATCTGACCCTGTATCGTCTCTGAATCATCATATCTGGCCCTGTATCCTCTCTGAATCATCATATCTGGCCCTGTATCCTCTCTGAATCATCATATCTGACTCTGTATCGTCTCTGAATCATCATATCTGGCCCTGTATCCTCTCTGAATCATCATATCTGGCCCTGTATCCTCTCTGAATCATCATATCTGACCCTGTATCCTCTCTGAATCATCATATCTGGCCCTGTATCCTCTCTGAATCATCATATCTGGCCCTGTATCCTCTCTGAATCATCATATCTGACCCTGTATCCTCTCTGAATCATCATATCTGGCCCTGTATCCTCTCTGAATCATCATATCTGGCCCTGTATCCTCTCTGAATCATCATATCTGACCCTGTATCCTCTCTGAATCATCATATCTGGCCCTGTATCCTCTCTGAATCATCATATCTGACCCTGTATCCTCTCTGAATCATCATATCTGGCCCTGTATCCTCTCTGAATCATCATATCTGGCCCTGTATCCTCTCTGAATCATCATATCTGACCCTGTATCCTCTGAATCATCATATCTGACCCTGTATCCTCTCTGAATCATCATATCTGGCCCTGTATTTTCTCTGAATCATCATATCTGGCCCTGTATCCTCTCTGAATCATCATATCTGGCCCTGTATTTTCTCTGAATCATCATATCTGGCCCTGTATTTTCTCTGAATCATCATATCTGGCCCTGTATCCTCTCTGAATCATCATATCTGGCCCTGTATTTTCTCTGAATCATCATATCTGGCCCTGTATCCTCTCTGAATCATCATATCTGGCCCTGTATTTTCTCTGAATCATCATATCTGACCCTGTATCCTCTGAATCATCATATCTGGCCCTGTATCCTCTCTGAATCATCATATCTGACCCTGTATTTTCTCTGAATCATCATATCTGGCCCTGTATCCTCTCTGAATCATCATATCTGACCCTGTATCCTCTCTGAATCATCATATCTGGCCCTGTATCCTCTCTGAATCATCATATCTGGCCCTGTATTTTCTCTGAATAATCATATCTGACCCTGTATCAACTAAATCATCATATCTGGCCCTGTATCCTCTCTGAATCATCATATCTGACCCTGTATTTTCTCTGAATCATCATATCTGGCCCTGTATCCTCTCTGAATCATCATATCTGACCCTGTATCCTCTCTGAATCATCATATCTGGCCCTGTATCCTCTCTGAATCATCATATCTGGCCCTGTATCCTCTCTGAATCATCATTTCTGACCCTGTATTTTCTCTGAATCATCATATCTGGCCCTGTATCCTCTCTGAATCATCATATCTGGCCCTGTATCCTCTCTGAATCATCATATCTGGCCCTGTATCCTCTCTGAATCATCATATCTGGCCCTGTATCGTCTCTGAATCATCATATCTGGCCCTGTATCCTCTCTGAATCATCATATCTGGCCCTGTATCCTCTCTGAATCATCATATCTGGCCCTGTATCCTCTCTGAATCATCATATCTGGCCCTGTATCCTCTGAATCATCATATCTGGCCCTGTATCCTCTCTGAATCATCATATCTGGCCCTGTATCCTCTCTGAATCATCATATCTGGCCCTGTATCCTCTCTGAATCATCATATCTGGCCCTGTATCCTCTCTGAATCATCATATCTGGCCCTGTATCCTCTCTGAATCATCATATCTGGCCCTGTATCCTCTCTGAATCATCATATCTGGCCCTGTATCCTCTCTGAATTACAGCATTGAACGCTTTAGCAGGATTCTCTCTCTTCACAACTATCTAAGTGATTATTGCAGCTCATTGGGTGGAACTTTTGTTGACAGTTTCGATACCTTTTGGAAACAAAACACGTTTTATAAGGAGGATGGGATCCACTCATATAATGTGGGTTCTTTCACAGCATTATAAGGCTGCGTTGAGACAATGACTTATAAATGACCCAAGCCCAGCTCAGATAATCTCTACCATTGTGTTGCTGAGTTGTCATAATGCTTCAGCAAACCAGACGCTTGATGAGGAATTTAAACATTGTGTGGTTGAGAGGATGAGGCAAAAGGAATGGTAAATAAGTCTGGCTGCATAACTGATTGACAAACGTACTGCAAACTGATAAATCATGTGACTAAACTGAATAAAAAGAAGAAGAAACTATACTATGAAACAAAGATAAATTATATAAAGAATGATAGTAAAAAGCTTTGAAGCTCCTTCTGGAATCTTTTATTTCAGCTCATGAAACATGGGACCAACACTTCACATGTTGCGTTTATATTTTTGTTCAGTATAGTTTGAATGACTTTAAATTATTTTGAAGTTACTTTCTTGCTACTGTCAACTGTCACAGAAGTGAGAGAACTACTGTATATAATGTTATTGTAACCTAGTGCATTGTCTCAGACTGTACCCTGGTCTGTCTGTCTGTCTGACTGACTGTACCCTGACCTGTCTGTCTGTCTGTCATTGTACCCTGACCTGTCTGTCTGTCTCTGTAGATGCTGGAGAAGTTCAGAGTGTAGAAGCAGCGTCAGGTGGAGGCTTCATGATGTCACCGGCTGCTGTGTAGACACTTCATGATGTCACCGACTGCTGTGTAGACACTTCATGATGTCACCGGCTGCTGTGTAGACACTTCATGATGTCACCGGCTGCTGTGTAGACACTTCATGATGTCACCGGCTGCTGTGTAGACACTTCATGATGTCACCGGCTGCTGTGCAGTAACTTTGAGCTCATCCTGTTGCCAGAGAAACCCATTCTACTGACCCTGAAGCCTCTACACAGCAGCCAGTGACATCATGAAGTGTCTACACAGCAGCCGGTGACATCAGAGTATCTCAGAGGAGCCGGTGACATCATGAAGCCTATATACACAGCAGCCGGTGGCATCATGAAGCCTATATACACAGCAGCCGGTGGCATCATGAAGCCTATATACACAGCAGCCGGTGGCATCATGAAGCCTATATACACAGCAGCCGGTGGCATCATGAAGCCTATATACACAGCAGCCGGTGACATTATACAAATACTGTCTTTAATAGACTACCAAATATCTGTAACATATACAACTGTCCACGTGTACGACAGACACAACAAAAAATATATTATATTTAAATATATTTTTGGAAAGAATTTATAATCCAATAACTAAAAAATCAGGTCTGTATGTTGAATAGGTCAGGTAGCTGGGAGGTCAGGGGTTAGATGTCAGGTATGGGAGGTAGGGTCACTTCTTCACTGGCTTCAGCTGTCTTTGTCGGGTACGCTCCAGCGTAGAGTCTGAGAAACTCTTCTGAAGGAGACAGACACAGGTAGCAGGGAGGTCAGGGGTTAGAGGTCAGACACTATTCTGAAGGAGACATAGATAATATGGAAATCCAAGTCAGCCACTGCAGGTAAGTACTGACCAGGGGTAGATCATGCGAGATGGTGGTCGAGGTGCGTTCAAAACCGTACTTGTGTTCACTAAGTCTGGTCATCATGTCTTGTTTCTGTCTGCCCCATCGCTTAGAGTTCTCTTCCAGCTGAGAAACACACAGACACACACACAGCCAGACACACAGACACCCCCCCCCCCCCCCCCACACACACACACACAAAGACACACACAGACAGATAAGTCTTCAGTGTGTGGTGTGTGTGTGTGAGTGAGAGAGTAGTACCTGGTTCTCCAGTGTGTGTGTGAGTGAGAGAGTAGTACCTGGTTCTCCAGTGTGTGTGTGAGTGAGAGAGTAGTACCTGGTTCTCCAGTGTGTGAGAGTGAGTGAGAGAGTATTACCTGGTTCTCCAGTGTGTGAGAGAGTAGTACCTGGTTCTCCAGTGAGTGAGTGAGAGTAGTACCTGGTTCTCCAGTGTGTGAGAGTGAGTGAGTAGTACCTGGTTCTCAGGTGTGTGAGTGTGTGAGTAGTACCTGGTTCTCAGGTGTGTGAGTGAGAGAGAGAGAGAAGTACCTGGTTCTCCAGTGTGTGAGAGTGAGTGAGCAGTACCTGGTTCTCAGGTGTGAGAGTGAGTGAGTAGTACCTGGTTCTCAGGTATGTGAGTGAGTGAGTGAGTGAGTAGTACCTGGTTCTCCAGTGTGAGTGAGTGAGAGAGTAGTACCTGGTTCTCCAGTGTGAGTGAGTGAGTGAGAGAGTAGTACCTGGTTCTCCAGTGTGAGTGAGTGTGAGAGTAGTACCTGGTTCTCCAGTGTGAGTGAGTGTGAGAGTAGTACCTGGTTCTCCAGTGTGAGTGAGTGAGAGAGTAGTACCTGGTTCTCCAGTGTGTGAGAGTGAGTGAGTGAGAGAGTAGTACCTGGTTCTCCAGTGTGTGAGAGTGAGTGAGAGAGTAGTACCTGGTTCTCCAGTGTGTGAGAGTGAGTGAGTGAGAGAGTAGTACCTGGTTCTCCAGTGTGTGTACTCTGGTCTCTGCCTTCTCCAGCTTACTGAGCAGACTCAGCCTCTCTTTGTCTGGGAAGACCTGTTGAGGGAGAGAAGCATGTCAGTCTAGTGTGTGTCTGTGTGTCTCTTTCTGTGTGTGTGTGGGTGGGTGGGTGTGTGTGTGTGGTGTGGGTGTGTATGGGTGTGTGTTGGTGTGTGTGGGTAGGTTGGTGGTTGGGTGTGTGTGTGTGTGGGTAGGTTGGTGGGTGTGTGTGGGTGTGGTGGGTGGGTGTGGTTGTGTGGGTGGGTGGGTGTGTGTGTGTGGATGTGTGTGTGTGGGTGGGTGGGTGGGTGGGTAGTTTGTGTGTGTGTGTGGATGTGTGTGGGTGGGTGGGTAGTTTGGGTGGGTGGGTGGGTGTGGGTGGGTGTTAGTGTGTGGGTGGGTGTGTGTTAACCTGTGCAGGTTGCTGTATGATGATGGCAGTTTGTGGAGGTTGGGAACGTAACTTGTCCAGTTCTCCTCTGAGCCTACCTGCAGACTCGATCTCCACATTCCTATTGTCCTCCTCACCTATTAAACACACACACACCACACACAGACCACACACACACACACACACAACACACACACACACACAACACACACCACACACACACCCACA
Source organism: Thymallus thymallus (assembly GCA_023634145.1). NCBI lineage: Eukaryota > Metazoa > Chordata > Actinopteri > Salmoniformes > Salmonidae > Thymallus > Thymallus thymallus. The sequence goes on from CM042392.1 coordinate 36,774,704, forward strand.
CAAAGACAAACACACAGACACACACGGCACAGATGTGTCTCAGCTGAGGCCTCAGAGTACATTATCATAAAGTGTACTTATATACACTACTGTTCAGACGTTTGGGGTCACTTGTCCTTGTTTTCCATGAAAACATACAGTGGGCTCCAAAATGACTGGCACCCTGACTGGTACACTGACTGGCACCCTGACTGGCACCCTGACTGGCACACTGACTGGCACCCTGACTGGCACACTGACTGGCACCCTGACTGGCACCCTGACTGGTACTTGACTGGCACCCTGACTGGCACCCCCACTGGTACCCTGACTGGTACCTGACTGGTACCCTGACTGGTACCTGACTGGTACCCTGACTGGCACCCTGACTGGTACCTGACTGACACCCGACTGGCACCCCGACTGGCACCCTGACTGGCACAAACAATACTTAAACAATATAAACAATATAGTTATTTATTAATGTATTAATCATTTATTGATTTAATTAATTAAAAATCAAAATCATCCAAATCAAGGTTTCACAATTAATGGCCCTTAAAGATTATAGTAAATAACATTTACCAACATTTAACCAGGAATTAAATTCCACTTAGTTAAGTTTATCTAAGTCTTAAGGAACTATATTGAGCCATTACATCACTTCCTGTTTCACTAGGGTATAAAAATGAGGCAACAGTCATTTAATATCCCTTTGTTATCAAACACAATGAAGAAAACTAAAGAACTGGCAGACCTTCAAAAGAGACATGGTGGTAGACCTTCAAAAGAGACATGGTGGTAGACCTTCAAAAGAGACATGGTGGTAGACCTTCAAAAGAGACATGGTGGTAGACCTTCAAAAGAGACATGGTGGTAGACCTTCAGAAGAGACATGGTGGTAGACCTTCAGAAGAGACATGGTGGCAGACCTTCAAAAGAGACATGGTGGCAGACCTTCAAAAGAGACATGGTGACAGACCTTCAGAAGAGACATGGTGGCAGACCTTCATAAATCTGCTAATGGCTACAAGAAGATCCACAAACGATTGAATATCCCACTGAGCACTGAGCAGGGCAAGTATTAAAACATTCAAAAGAGATGGAACAGTTGCACCATCAGACGCCACCTCCACAACCACAGGCTCTTTGGAAGGGTTGCCAGAAGAAAACCCTTTCTGACCCCAAGACACAGACGCAAGCGCTTGGAGTTTGCCAAACGTCGTTTAAATTATGACTGGAAGAAGGTGATCTGGTCAGATGAGACCAAAGTGAACGTTTTGGTCAGATACAGCATCAGCATGTTTGTCGTTGAAACAGAGATGCATACAAGGAGAGGCACCTCATACCCACAGTGAAATATAGTGGTGGGTCAGTGATGTTTTGGGGATATTTTAATTCCAGAGGTCCAGAGGTGCTGGTTAAGATTGATGCCATAATGAATTCCACCACTCCAATTCTGGCTGACAGTCTGGTTTCCTCTGCCAGAAGGCTGGGACTTGGCCGTAGGTGGACTTTCAACAAGACAATGACCCAAAACATACCTCAAGATCCACACAGAAATGGTTCTGTGACAACAAAATCAATGTTCTGCCATGGCCATCTGTCGCCGGACCTCAATCCAATCCAGTTGAAGAGGGCAGATGATGAGCACAAACCCAAGAATGTGAAGGAACTTGAAAGGATCTGCATAGAGGAATGGTTATGTTCCTTAACCTTGTCAAACATGACAGGAAAAGACTCCATGCTGTTATCCTTGCCAGAGGTGGTTGCACTGAGTACTGAATGAGGAGCGCCAATAATTATGAAACCTTGATTTTGGTGAAATGTATTTTGTATTAAATAATTGTATGATTTTGGTTGGTTCCATTGAAACATGAATAAAGTACAGTATTTCTCACATGTTGGTATTTTGAGTTTATCTCTATAATTATATGGTTTATATTGTTTAAGTATTGTTTGTGCATTGCCAGTCAGGGGTGCCAGTAATTTTAGAGCCCACTGTACATGAGTTGCAAAATGAATAGGAAATAGTCAAGACGTTGACAAGGTTATAAATAATGATTTTAAATTGAAATAATAATTGCTTTCGTCAAAGAATCCTCCATTTGCAGCAATTACAGCCTTGCAGACCTTTGGTGTTCTAGTTGTCAATGTGTTGAGGTAATCTGAAGAGATTTCACCCCATGCTTCCTGAAGCACCTCCCACAAGTTGGATTGGCTTGATGGGCACTTCTTCCGTACCATACGGTCAAGCTGCTCCCACAACAGCTCAATAGGGTTGAGATCCGGTGACTGTGCTGGACACTCCATTATAGACAGAATACCAGCTGACTGCTTCTTCCCTAAATAGTTCTTGCATAGTTTGGAGCTGTGCTTTGGGTCATTGTCCTGTTGTAGGAGGAAATTGGCTCCAATTAAGCTCCGCCCACAGGGTATGGCATGGTGTTGTAAAATGGAGTGATAGCCTTCCTTCTTCAAGATCCCTTTTACCCTGTACAAATCTCCCACTTTACCACCACCAAAGCACCCCAGACCATCACATTACCTCCACCATGCTTGACAGATGGCGTCAAGCACTCCTCCAGCATCTTTTCATTTGGTCTGGGTCTCACCAATGTTCTTCTTTGTGATCCGAACACCTCAAACTTAGATTCGTCTGTCCGTAACACTTTTTACCTATCTTCCTCTGTCCAGTGTCTGTGTTCTTTTGCCCATCTTAATCTTTTCTTTTTATTGGCCAATCTGAGATATGGCTTTTTCTTTGCAACTCTGCCTAGAAGGCCAGCATCCTGAAGTCTCCTCTTCACTGTTGACATTGAGACTGGTGTTTTGCGGGTACTATTTAATGAAGCTGCCAGTTGAGGACTTGTGAGGCGTCTGTTTCTCAAACTAGACACTCTAATGTACTTGTCCTCTTGCTCAGTTGTGCACCGGGGCCTCCCACTCCTCTTTCTATTCTGGTTAGAGACAGTTTGCTCTATTCTGTGAAGGGAGAAGTACACAGCGTTGAACGAGATCTTCAGTTTTTTGACAATTTCTCGCATGGAATAGCCTTAATTTCTCAGAACAAGAATAGACTGACGAGTTTCAGAAGAAAGTTCTTTGTTTCTGGCCATTTTGAGCCTGTAATCGAACCCACAAATGCTGATGCTCCAGATACTCAAGTAGTCTAAAGAAGGCCAGTTTTATTGCTTCTTTAATCAGCACAACAGTTTTCAGCTGTGCTAACATAATTGCAAAAGGGTTTTCTAATGATCAATTAGGCTTTTAAAATGATAAACTTGGATTAGCTAACACAACGTGCCATTGGAACACAGCAGTGATGGTTGCTGATAATGGGCCTCTGTACACCTCTTTACGGCTATTAGACTATATAATGCCTCACCGGGGTGCCGTGCCGTCGGCAACATAGATCTGGAACTGTTGGGGTGTTAGGACCTAGTTTAACAATTATGCATCCATCCGTGAGTAACTCTGGTCCGAAATCACTCATTCACTCAGGACTTATTTATTCATTCAGGTCTGTATATACATACTCATGTACAGTTGTTATATCATATCACGTGCAATATTGTAAGTAATTCTTGGACCTAACTTACGTAGGCATTCACTCAGGAATGCATATTAGTATCCTGTCAGTTGTATCTTTTTTCATTGCTTTTATTATATCGAATGTGCAATACGTGCATTTATCTGTAATTAAACCCTGCACTAAGGACTGTATTTTAAGGGAATTACTGTACAGCTAATTTAACCATGCAAAATATTCACTTACCTGTTCATTTAACCAGTCTGTCTATTAAGTAAACTATTATTACCCTCACTCATATCATATGCACTTTTAGCTACTGAAGTATTTCTCTGCCATCGACCTGTATAGTATAGTTAACCATCCAACATCCACCAATGTATAGTGTACATATTCAGCCATCCACCCATACTATGCAATGTCTTTTTATAGCTTATTGGCACTCCAGATATCTTGTATTTTTATACTTTTTCATACTGACGCTCTATGTATCATGTATCGTGTATCTGTCTTTTGTGTACTTTCATTGTGGCATTTTGCACCTGCCCTGTGTTTTGTTGTAGCTGCTTGACAAAGAAATTTCCCCCTCGGGGATCAATAAAGTATCTATCTATCTATCTATCTATCTATCTATCTATCTATCTATCTATCTATCTATCTATCTATCTATCTATCTATCTATCTATCTATCTATCTATCTATCTATCTATCTATCTATCTATCTATCATAAAAGAAATCTGCTATTTCCAGCTACAATAATCATTTACAACATTAACAATGTCTACACTGTATTTCTGATCAATTTGATGTTATTTTAATGGACAAAAAAAGTAGCTTTTCTTTCAAAAACAAGGACATTTCTAAGTGACCCGAACTTTTGAACGGTAGTGTAAATTCAGAGATTTAGTATTGGTCTAAATCAGATCAGCTGTTGGTTTTCCTATGGCCTTCATATGTTGATGGACAACAGGTGAGACACTTCTCTCTCACCTGTTAGTTTCATCTTCATCATCAACTTCCTCTCTGCATTCTCCTTGCTCTTCTCTGTCAGTTTGTAGTTCAGAACCTTCTCCATCTTCTCAATGATCTACTCAACAACAGGAGGTTCATGTGATCAGACACTTATCCAGAGGGACTTCATCTAAAGTAGGTAAGACAACCTCTATCACAATTCTTATAAGTATCTTTTAAAATGAACCTTTATTTAACGAGGCAAGTCAGTTAAGAACAAATTCTTATTTACAATAAAGGCCTCCAAACTCTGACGACGCTGGGCCAATTGTGTGCCGCCCTATGGGACTCCCGATCACGGCCGGGACTGAGATGCAGTGTCTTAGACCACTGCACCACTTGGGAGCAGTTTAATAGAGATATTAGAGGGGACTCTATGGTGAAGGGATAAGTCGTTTGGTGATCAGTAACTATTTACACTGAGTGTACCAGACATTAAGAACACCTTCCTAATATGGAGTTGCCCTTCCCTTTTAACCCTTAGAACAGCCTCAGTTCATCAGGACATGGACTCTACCAGGTGTCAAAGTGTTCCACAGGGATGCTGGTCCATGTTGACTCCATTGCATTCCACAGTTGTGTTTTGTATACTCAGTGTACAGTACAGTTTAGCGTAGGCCTACAGACAGGCGCAGTCCAGGCACCTTCTCCTGTTGTTTACCGGTGGATTCCAGACCTGCAGCAGCGCTGTAGGGTTAGAGTTAGGGGTCCAGGGTTAGTTTAGCCTCATCGCGAACCAGACTTCCCTAAACCTGGAAGCCTGGGGAAGTTCCATGGCAGGAATCAGATAAAGATGGGTTGGAATCCGGTGTAAATCAGTGGCGCAACACGTCAAACCAATCAAATGCCTTGCTTGGGCAGAGCTCCAGAGGTGCTCCCCAGGTTAGTGCTGTAGGGGCTACAGTGTGTAACAACCACTGGTGACTAAACATTGTAGAACGTTTGCAGCTGGTTTTCACTGCATTCCGCTGTCATTTCTGTTATTTCCAGGTGAGCTGAAGCTGCAGTAAGAGGGGAGAAATGGCCTACAATGCTGAACATAGCAATATTTAACATTTTGACCTTTCTGAAGTGAGGACGGTTTTGAATATTACTCATTCAAGGGTTTTTCTTTATTTTTACTATTTTTTACATTGTAGAATAAAAGTGAAGACATCAAAACTATGACATAACACATATGGAATCATGTAGTAACCAAAAAAGTGTTAAACAAATCAAAATATATTTTATATTTGAGATTCTTCAAAGAAGCCACCCTTTGCCTTGATGACAGCTTTGCACAGTCTTGGCACTTTGGTTACAGCATGATTCCATATGTGTTATGTCATAGTTTTGATGTCTTCACTTTTATTCTACAATGTAAAAAATAGTACAAATAAAGAAAAACCCTTGAATGAGTAATATTCAAACTGTTGGCCCCCTGTGTGTGTGTGTGTGTGTGTGTGTGTGTATTTTTTTAACCTTTGTTTAAGTCAGTTAAGAACAAATTCTTATTTATAATGACGGCCTACACCGGCCAAACTCTGACGACGCTGGGCCAATTGTGCGCCGCCCTATGGGACTCCCAATCACCGCCGGTTGTGGATTTGAACCAGGCTGTCTATAGTGACTCCTCTAGCACTGAGATGCAGTGTCTTAGACCACTGAACCAGGTTGTCTGTAGTGACTCCTCTAACACTGAGATGCAGTGTCTTAGACCACTGAACAAGGTTGTCTGTAGTGACTCCTCTAGTACTGAGATGCAGTGTCTTAGACCACTGAACCAGGTTGTCTGTAGTGACTCCTCTAGCACTGAGATGCAGTGTCTTAGACCACTGAACCAGGTTGTCTGTAGTGACTCCTCTAACACTGAGATGCAGTGTCTTAGACCACTGAACCAGGTTGTCTGTAGTGACTCCTCTAGTACTGAGATGCAGTGTCTTAGACCACTGAACCAGGTTGTCTGTAGTGACTCCTCTAACACTGAGATGCAGTGTCTTAGACCACTGAACCAGGGTGTCTGTAGTGACTCCTCTAGCACTGAGATGCAGTGTCTTAGACCACTGAACCAGGTTGTCTGTAGTGACTCCTCTAACACTTAGATGCTGTGTCTTAGACCACTGAACCAGGTTGTCTGTAGTGACGCCTCTAGCACTGAGATGCAGTGTCTTAGACCACTGAACCAGGTTGTCTGTAGTGACGCCTCTAGCACTGAGATGCAGTGTCTTAGACCACTGAACCAGGTTGTCTGTAGTGACGCCTCTAGCACTGAGATGCAGTGTCTTAGACCACTGAACCAGGTTGTCTGTAGTGACTCCTCTAACACTGAGATGCAGTGTCTTAGACCACTGAACCAGGTTGTCTGTATTGACTCCTCTAGCTCTGAGATGCAGTGTCTTAGACCACTGAACCAGGTTGTCTGTATTGACTCCTCTAGCTCTGAGATGCAGTGTCTTAGACCACTGAACCGGGTTGTCTGTAGTGACTCCTCTAGTACTGAGATGAAGTGTCTTAGACCACTGAACCGGGGTGTTTGTAGTGACTCCTCTAACACTGAGATGAAGTGTCTTAGACCACTGAACCAGGTTGTCTGTAGTGACTCCTCTAGCACTGAGATGTAGTGTCTTAGACCACTGAACCAGGTTGTCTGTAGTGACTCCTCTAGCACTGAGATGAAGTGTCTTAGACCACTGAACCAGGTTGTCTGTAGTGACTCCTCTAGCACTGAGATGTAGTGTCTTAGACCACTGAACCAGGTTGTCTGTAGTGACTCCTCTAGCACTGAGATGCAGTGTCTTAAACCACTGAACCAGGTTGTCTGTAGTGAGTCCTCTAGCACTGAGATGCAGTGTCTTAGACCACTGAACCAGGTTGTCTGTAGTGACTCCTCTAGCACTGAGATGCAGTGTCTTAGACCACTGAACCAGGTTGTCTGTAGTGACTCCTCTAGTACTGAGATGCAGTGTCTTAGACCACTGAACCAGGTTGTCTGTAGTGACTCCTCTAGCACTGAGATGCAGTGTCTTAGACCACTGAACCAGGTTGTCTGTAGTGACTCCTCTAGCACTGAGATGCAGTGTCTTAGACCACTGAACCAGGTTGTCTGTAGTGACTCCTCTAGTACTGAGATGCAGTGTCTTAGACCACTGAACCAGGTTGTCTGTAGTGACTCCTCTAGTACTGAGATGCAGTGTCTTAGACCACTGAACCAGGTTGTCTGTAGTGACTCCTCTAGTACTGAGATGCAGTGTCTTAGACCACTGAACCAGGGTGTCTGTAGTGACTCCTCTAGCACTGAGATGCAGTGTCTTAGACCACTGAACCAGGTTGTCTGTAGTGACTCCTCTAGCACTGAGATGCAGTGTCTTAGACCACTGAACCAGGTTGTCTGTAGTGACTCCTCTAGCACTGAGATGCAGTGTCTTAGACCACTGAACCAGGTTGTCTGTAGTGACTCCTCTAGCACTGAGATGCAGTGTCTTAGACCACTGAACCAGGTTGTCTGTAGTGACTCCTCTAGCACTGAGATGCAGTGTCTTAGACCACTGAACCAGGTTGTCTGTAGTGACTCCTCTAGTACTGAGATGCAGTGTCTTAGACCACTGAACCAGGTTGTCTGTAGTGACTCCTCTAGTACTGAGATGCAGTGTCTTAGACCACTGAACCAGGTTGTCTGTAGTGACTCCTCTAGTACTGAGATGCAGTGTCTTAGACCACTGAACCAGGGTGTCTGTAGTGACTCCTCTAACACTGAGATGCAGTGTCTTAGACCACTGAACCAGGTTGTCTGTAGTGACTCCTCTAGTACTGAGATGAAGTGTCTTAGACCACTGAACCAGGTTGTCTGTAGTGACTCCTCTAGCACTGAGATGCAGTGTCTTAGACCACTGAACCAGGTTGTCTGTAGTGACTCCTCTAGCACTGAGATGCAGTGTCTTAGACCACTGAACCAGGTTGTCTGTAGTGACTCCTCTAACACTGAGATGCAGTGTCTTAGGGTCAGGGGTTACGGTTAGGTACCTTCTCCTGCAGTTTAATGGTGGCCTCCAGGCCTGCAGTCTTGGAGACAGACCTGTGGTATCGCTGTAGGACGCTCTGTTGCTGCTGGTGAGCTCTCTGGAGACGCAGAAACTCCTTCTCACTGTCATTCTTCTGGAAGTGGGAGAGGATGTCAACATCAGAGCCATTATGGTTTTATATATATATAAGGTGACAGCTGGACAAGTACAGTGTTTAGAGGTGTGTGTGTGTGTGTTGTGTGTTGTGTGTGTGCTCACCCTGATCAGATCATTCTGTAGTTGTTGTATCTTGTCTTTCTGAGCTGAAGCCTTGCTGCTCTCACTGGCAAGCTTAAACTTCAGAGAGGCTGGAGATACACACACAACACAATTTGTCAACACACAACACAATCTGTCAACACACAACACAATCTGTCAACACAATCTGTCAATACAAACCACTCAATCTGTCAACACACAACACAATCTGTCAACACAATCTGTCAACACACAACACAATACGTCAACACACACAACACAATCTGTCAACACACAACACAATCTGTCAACACACAACACAATACATCAACACACAACACAATCTATCAACACACACAACACAATCTGTCAACACACAACACAATCTGTCAACACACAACACAATACGTCAACACACACAACACAATCTGTCAACACACAACACAATACGTCAACACACACAACACAATCTGTCAACACACAACACAATCTGTCAACACACAACACAATACGTCAACACACACAACACAATCTGTCAACACACAACACAATACGTCAACACACACAACACAATCTGTCAACACACAACACAATACGTCAACACACAACACAATCTGTCAACACACAACACAATACGTCAACACACAACACAATCTGTCAACACACAACACAATCTGTCAACACACAACACAATACGTCAACACACAACACAATACGTAAACACACACAACACAATCTGTCAACACACAACACAATACGTCAACACACAACACAATCTGTCAACACACAACACAATACGTCAACACACACAACACAATCTGTCAACACACAACACAATACGTCAACACACAACACAATACGTCAACACACAACACAATACGTCAACACACACAACACAATCTGTCAACACACAACACAATACGTCAACACACAACACAATACGTCAACACACAACACAATACGTCAACACACACAACACAATCTGTCAACACACAACACAATACGTCAACACACAACACAATCTGTCAACACACATTACGAAACGTCAACACACAACACAATCTGTCAACACACAACACAATACGTCAACACACAACACAATACGTAAACACACACAACACAATCTGTCAACACACAACACAATCTGTCAACACACAACACAATCTGTCAACACACAACACAATACGTCAACACACAACACAAGACGTCAACACACACAACACAATCTGTCAACACACAACACAATACGTCAACACACAACACAATCTGTCAACACACAACACAATCTGTCAACACACACAACACAATCTGTCAACACACACAACACAATCTGTCAACACAAACCACACAATACGTCAACACAGACCCCACAATCATTTGGGAACTTTACAGTCCTATTTATCAAACAACCATGAAAAGGTAGACTATTTCTCCCTCAGTTCTGCACATCAACAACAAGATGAACAACTAAAGCTAGCCAGAGCAAGATGAGCTCAAATCTAATAGGGAACAGTAAATAAACCCTCTCAAACGTTTTCAGCTAGTTGGCCGTCAAAACTGAACTGATAAACGACAGGGAATAGTAGCCTGCTTGTCCTTCTGCAGCTATAAATATTATGATTGTCTGCTTGTTTCATATCTGCAAAGTAGTAAAAACGCTGTCAGTCCCTGTCATGGCCAGAGCAGAACAACATCTCCAGAGCTGTTTCATGTAAAGTAACACTATCAATTTCAAAGGCTTCATAAAGCCGGACAGGTTTCAACAAATGTCAAGACTGAGAAGCACATGACAAAAATACTGAATAAATACTTATTATCTAAAGCCCACTGACTGAACAAGTGACTGACTGCTATACAAACTTCTTCCCTATGTAGGGCACAGAAGTAGTGCACTATATAGGGAATAGGGTACCATTTGGGACAGTCTTATTAAGAAGGGAATACATCTAGTGTTTGTGCTTTGATGGCCTCAGACGGTCTTTTGAAGCATCCTTCAGTGAAGTGTGTGTGTGTGTGTGTGTGTGTGTGTGTGTGTGTGTGTGTGTGTGTGTGTGTGTGTGTGTGTTCTAGTTAGTCAGCCTTTAGTGAGGATTACAGAGTGTCCTTCAGATGATAAGCACAGTGGCTGGCCATCCCTTATCAAGACACAGTCCTAGACGTGTGTGTGTGTGCGTGCGTGCGTGCGTCAGTGAGTTGCTGTCCTATCAGAGCCCTGATAGGATAATATGGATTAGCAACAGTTCACCTCACAACTTCATGACACATTCAACTATAAAACGTCTCTAGGACAAAAAATAAACCTGTTTGTTGCCACAACAACCAGAAGTTATTGAGACAGTTGGCTGGAAAGTAAACTTTTTTGGCACTCACATAAACAATTATATGGGGCCATTCCTCTGCATTGGGACCAGTTATATGGGGCCATTCCTCTGCATTGGGACCAGTTATATGGGGCCATTCCTCTGCATTGGGACCAGTTATATGGGGCCATTCCTCTGCATTGGGACCAGTTATATGGGGCCATTCCTCTGCATTGGGACCAGTTATATGGGGCCATTCCTCTGCATTGGGACCAGTTATATGGGGCCATTCCTCTGCATTGGGACCAGTTATATGGGGCCATTCCTCTGCATTGGGACCAGTTATATGGGGCCATTCCTCTGCATTGGGACACGTTATATGGGGCCATTCCTCTGCATTGGGACCAGTTATATGGGGCCATTCCTCTGCATTGGGACACGTTATATGGGGCCATTCCTCTGCATTGGGACCAGTTATATGGGGCCATTCCTCTGCATTGGGACCAGTTATATGGGGCCATTCCTCTGCATTGGGACCAGTTATATGGGGCCATTCCTCTGCATTGGGACCAGTTATATGGGGCCATTCCTCTGCATTGGGACCAGTTATATGGGGCCATTCCTCTGCATTGGGACCAGTTATATGGGGCCATTCCTCTGCATTGGGACCCGTTGCTGGAATGATGTGGAAAATAATATATCCAAGCCCCATATGTGTGTACCTATCCTGTCAGCGATCTCTGCCTTGGTCAAGACGTCTATATCAGTGTCATCCAGTAGGTGGCGTCCTAGGTTCTGGTGCAGCGTGAGGTCACTGCGGAGCTGGCTGTTGTCCGTCTCCAGGGTAACCACTTGTGTCCGCAGGGCTATGATGTCCTCCGCCGCCTTACACATTGCTGTCCGGTAGTTCTCCACTTCCTAGTGGACAGAGAAAGGGAGGACAGACAGACCAGTACTAACAGAGAGGAACAGTGATGGGGGACAGAGACAGGCAGGTGGGGACAGAGAGAGAGGCAGGGGGGGACAGAGGGACAGGCAGGGGGGGACAGAGAGAGAGGCAGGGGGGGACAGAGGGACAGGCAGGGGGGGGCAGAGAGAGAGAGGCAGGGGGGGCAGAGAGAGAGGCAGGGGGGACAGAGAGAGAGAGGCAGGGGGGGACAGAGGGACAGGTAGGGGGGGGGGGGCAGAGAGAGAGGCAGGGGGGACAGTGAGAGAGAGGCAGGGGGGGACAGAGGGACAGGCAGGGGGGGACAGAGAGAGAGGCAGGGGGGGGACAGAGGGACAGGTAGGGGGGGGCAGAGAGACAGGCAGGGGGGGACAGAGAGAGAGAGAGGCAGGGGGGACAGAGAGAGAGAAGCGGGGGGGGACAGAGAGAGAGAGAGAGGCAGGGGGGACAGAGAGAGAGAGGCAGGGGGGACAGAGAGAGAGAGAGAGGCAGGGGGGACAGAGAGAGAGAGAGAGGCAGGGGGGACAGAGAGGGAGAGAGAGGCAGGGGGGACAGAGAGAGAGAGAGAGGCAGGGGGGGACAGAGAGGGAGAGGCAGGGGGGGACAGAGAGAGAGAGAGAGGCAGGGGGGGACAGAGAGGGAGAGAGAGGCAGGGGGGACAGAGAGAGAGAGAGAGGCAGGGGGGGACAGAGAGAGAGAGAGAGGCAGGGGGGACAGAGAGAGAGAGAGAGGCAGTGGGGACAGAGAGAGAGAGAGAGGCAGGGGGGACAGAGAGAGAGAGAGAGGCAGGGGGGACAGAGAGAGAGAGGCAGGGGGGGATAGAGAGAGAGAGGCAGGGGGGGACAGAGAGGGAGAGAGAGGCAGGGGGGACAGAGAGAGAGAGGCAGGGGGGACAGAGAGAGAGAGGCAGGGGGGACAGAGAGAGAGAGGCAGGGGGGACAGAGAGAGAGAGGCAGGGGGGGACAGAGAGAGAGAGAGGCAGGGGGGGACAGAGAGAGAGAGAGAGGCAGGGGGGGACAGAGAGAGAGAGGCAGGGGGGACAGAGAGAGAGAGAGAGGCAGGGGGGGACAGAGAGAGAGAGAGAGGCAGGGGGGACAGAGAGAGAGAGGCAGGGGGGACAGAGAGAGAGAGGCAGGGGGGGACAGAGAGAGAGAGAGGCAGGGGGGGACAGAGAGAGAGAGAGAGGCAGGGGGGGACAGAGAGAGAGAGGCAGGGGGGACAGAGAGAGAGAGAGAGGCAGGGGGGGACAGAGAGAGAGAGAGAGGCAGGGGGGACAGAGAGAGAGAGAGAGAGAGGCAGGGGGGACAGAGAGAGAGAGAGAGGCAGGGGGGACAGAGAGAGAGAGAGAGGCAGGGGGGGACAGAGAGAGAGAGAGAGGCAGGGGGGACAGAGAGAGAGAGAGAGGCAGGGGGGACAGAGAGAGAGAGGCAGGGGGGGATAGAGAGAGAGAGGCAGGGGGGGACAGAGAGGGAGAGAGAGGCAGGGGGGACAGAGAGAGAGAGGCAGGGGGGACAGAGAGAGAGAGGCAGGGGGGGACAGAGAGAGAGAGGCAGGGGGGACAGAGAGAGAGAGGCAGGGGGGACAGAGAGAGAGAGGCAGGGGGGGACAGAGAGAGAGAGAGAGAGAGAGAGGCAGGGGGGACAGACAGAGAGAGAGGCAGGGGGGGACAGAGAGAGAGAGAGAGGCAGGGGGGGACAGAGAGAGAGAGGCAGGGGGGACAGAGAGAGAGAGAGGCAGGGGGGGACAGAGAGAGAGAGAGAGGCAGGGGGGACAGAGAGAGAGAGAGAGGCAGGGGGGGACAGAGAGAGAGAGAGAGAGGCAGGGGGGACAGAGAGAGAGAGAGAGAGAGAGGCAGGGGGGGACAGAGAGAGAGAGAGGCAGGGGGGACAAAGAGAGAGAGAGGCAGGGGGGGACAGAGAGAGAGAGAGAGGCAGGGGGGACAGAGAGAGAGAGAGAGGCAGGGGGGACAGAGAGAGAGAGAGAGGCAGGGGGGACAGAGAGAGAGAGAGAGGCAGGGGGGACAGAGAGAGAGAGAGAGGCAGGGGGGGACAGAGAGAGAGAGAGAGTCAGGGGGGACAGAGAGAGAGAGAGAGGCAGGGGGGACCGAGAGAGAGAGGCAGGGGGGACAGAGAGAGAGAGAGGCAGGGGGGGACAGAGAGAGAGAGAGAGGCAGGGGGGACAGAGAGAGAGAGAGGCAGGGGGGGACAGAGAGAGAGAGAGAGGCAGGGGGGACAGAGAGAGAGAGAGAGGCAGGGGGGACAGAGAGAGAGAGAGGCAGGGGGGGACAGAGAGAGAGAGAGAGGCAGGGGGGGACAGAGAGGGAGAGGCAGGGGGGGACAGAGAGAGAGAGGCAGGGGGGGACAGAGAGAGAGAGGCAGGGGGGGACAGAGAGAGAGAGAGAGGCAGGGGACACAGAGAGAGAGAGGCAGGGGGGGACAGAGAGAGAGAGGCAGGGGGGACAGAGAGAGAGAGGCAGGGGGGATAGAGAGAGAGAGGCAGGGGGGGGGAGGGGGGGACAGAGAGAGAGAGGCAGGGGGGACAGAGAGAGAGAGGCAGGGGGGAGAGAGAGAGAGAGGCAGGGGGGGGCAGGGGGGGACAGAGAGAGAGAGGCAGGGGGGACAGAGAGAGAGAGGCAGGGGGGACAGAGAGAGAGGCAGGGGGGATAGAGAGAGAGAGGCAGGGGGGGGGACAGAGAGAGAGAGGCAGGGGGGGGGACAGAGAGAGAGAGGCAGGGGGGACAGAGAGAGAGAGGCAGGGGGGGGGCAGGGGGGGGACAGAGAGAGAGAGGCAGGGGGGGACAGAGAGGGAGAGGCAGGGGGGACAGAGAGAGAGAGAGAGAGAGAGAGAGAGGCAGGGGGGGCAGAGAGAGAGAGAGAGGCAGGGGGGGACAGAGAGAGAGAGAGAGGCAGGGGGGACAGAGAGAGAGAGGCAGGGGGGACAGAGAGAGAGAGAGAGGCAGGGGGGCAGAGAGAGAGAGGCAGGGGGGGGGGCAGGGGGGACAGAGAGAGGCAGGGGGGACAGAGAGAGAGAGAGAGGCAGGGGGGGACAGAGAGAGAGAGGCAGGGGGGGGCAGGGGGGGACAGAGAGAGAGAGAGAGGCAGGGGGGGGACAGAGAGAGAGAGAGAGGCAGGGGGGGACAGAGAGAGAGAGGCAGGGGGGACAGAGAGAGAGGCAGGGGGGGACAGAGAGAGAGAGGCAGGGGGGACAGAGAGAGAGAGGCAGGGGGGACAGAGAGGGAGAGGCAGGGGGGACAGAGAGGGAGAGGCAGGGGGGACAGAGAGAGAGAGGCAGGGGGGACAGAGAGAGAGAGGCAGGGGGGGACAGAGAGAGAGAGGCAGGGGGGGATAGAGAGAGAGAGGCAGGGGGGGACAGAGAGAGATCTTAAAGTGAAGCACTAATTGTAAGACTACATTGTAATGCATGGGTTTGCTGCATTAGGTAAGCTAATGGTTATAACGTGTAATCCAATTTACCACCACTAGATGTCTCTAGAGTCCCAGTATCTGCTTTCAGAGTGCCGCAGATCTAATGCATGACTATGGGCCTAGCAGGACAACAAATCTGTCATACACTTTCTGCTCTCACTGCACCAAACAAGATGAGCCAACCATCCCAACTACAGCAGAACCGCATGTTTTACAATTTGTCACAAGGCTCAATGTCTGCATCATTAATACTTTCTCCAGGTTTCCTTGAATCTCTTTAGGTGTGAGATGTGGTTGATCAGAGGACATGAGAGAGATAATGCCATGTTGACTGATCCATGCAGTATTATATCCACCAGCAGACTGTTACTGTTGACTGATCCATGCAGTATTATATCCACCAGCAGACTGTTACTGTTGACTGATCCATGCAGTATTATATCCACCAGCAGACTGTTACTGTTGACTGATCCAGGCAGTATTATATCCACCAGCAGACTGTTACTGTTGACTGATCCATGCAGTATTATATCCACCAGCAGACTGTTACTGTTGACTGATCCATGCAGTATTATATCCACCAGCAGACTGTTACTGTTGACTGATCCAGGCAGTATTATATCCACCAGCAGACTGTTACTGTTGACTGATCCATGCAGTATTATATCCACCAGCAGACTGTTACTGTTGACTGATCCAGGCAGTATTATATCCACCAGCAGACTGTTACTGTTGACTGATCCAGGCAGTATTATATCCACCAGCAGACTGTTACTGTTGACTGATCCAGGCAGTATTATATCCACCAGCAGACTGTTACTGTTGACTGATCCATGCAGTATTATATCCACCAGCAGACTGTTACTGTTGACTGATCCAGGCAGTATTATATCCACCAGCAGACTGTTACTGTTGACTGATCCATGCAGTATTATATCCACCAGCAGACTGTTACTGTTGACTGATCCAGGCAGTATTATATCCACCAGCAGACTGTTACTGTTGACTGATCCATGCAGTATTATATCCACAAGCAGACTGTTACTGTTGACTGATCCATGCAGTATTATATCCACCAGCAGACTGTTACTGATCCAGGCAGTATTATATCCACCAGCAGACTGTTACTGTTGACTGATCCATGCAGTATTATATCCACCAGCAGACTGTTACTGTTGACTGATCCATGCAGTATTATATCCACCAGCAGACTGTTACTGTTGACTGATCCAGGCAGTATTATATCCACCAGCAGACTGTTACTGTTGACTGATCCATCCAGTATTATATCCACCAGCAGACTGTTACTGTTGACTGATCCATGCAGTATTATATCCACCAGCAGACTGTTACTGTTGACTGATCCATGCAGTATTATATCCACCAGCAGACTGTTACTGTTGACTGATCCATGCAGTATTAGATCCACCAGCAGACTGTTACTGTTGACTGATCCATGCAGTTTTATATCCACCAGCAGACTGTTACTGTTGACTGATCCATGCAGTATTATATCCACCAGCAGACTGTTACTGTTGACTGATCCAGGCAGTATTATATCCACCAGCAGACTGTTACTGTTGACTGATCCATGCAGTATTATATCCACCAGCAGACTGTTACTGTTGACTGATCCAAGCAGTATTATATCCACCAGCAGACTGTTACTGTTGACTGATCCATCCAGTATTATATCCACCAGCAGACTGTTACTGTTGACTGATCCATGCAGTATTATATCCACCAGCAGACTGTTACTGTTGACTGATCCATGCAGTATTAAATCCACCAGCAGACTGTTACTGTTGACTGATCCATGCAGTATTACATCCACCAGCAGACTGTTACTGTTGACTGATCCAGGCAGTATTATATCCACCAGCAGACTGTTACTGTTGACTGATCCAGGCAGTATTATATCCACCAGCAGACTGTTACTGTTGACTGATCCATGCAGTATTATATCCACCAGCAGACTGTTACTGTTGACTGATCCATGCAGTATTATATCCACCAGCAGACTGTTACTGTTGACTGATCCATGCAGTATTATATCCACCAGCAGACTGTTACTGTTGACTGATCCAGGCAGTATTATATCCACCAGCAGACTGTTACTGTTGACTGATCCATCCAGTATTATATCCACCAGCAGACTGTTACTGTTGACTGATCCATGCAGTATTATATCCACCAGCAGACTGTTACTGTTGACTGATCCATGCAGTATTATATCCACGGGCAGACTGTTACTGTTGACTGATCCATGCAGTATTATATCCACCAGCAGACTGTTACTGATCCAGGCAGTATTATATCCACCAGCAGACTGTTACTGTTGACTGATCCATGCAGTATTATATCCACCAGCAGACTGTTACTGTTGACTGATCCAGGCAGTATTATATCCACCAGCAGACTGTTACTGTTGACTGATCCATGCAGTATTATATCCACCAGCAGACTGTTACTGTTGACTGATCCATGCAGTATTATATCCACCAGCAGACTGTTACTGTTGACTGATCCAGGCAGTATTATATCCACCAGCAGACTGTTACTGTTGACTGATCCAGGCAGTATTATATCCACCAGCAGACTGTTACTGTTGACTGATCCAGGCAGTATTATATCCACCAGCAGACTGTTACTGTTGACTGATCCAGGCAGTATTATATCCACCAGCAGACTGTTACTGTTGACTGATCCAGGCAGTATTATATCCACCAGCAGACTGTTACTGTTGACTGATCCAGGCAGTATTATATCCACCAGCAGACTGTTACTGTTGACTGATCCAGGCAGTATTATATCCACCAGCAGACTGTTACTATTGACTGATCCATGCAGTATTATATCCACCAGCAGACTGTTACTGTTGACTGATCCAGGCAGTATTATATCCACCAGCAGACTGTTACTGTTGACTGATCCAGGCAGTATTATATCCACCAGCAGACTGTTACTGTTGACTGATCCATGCAGTATTATATCCACCAGCAGACTGTTACTGTTGACTGATCCAGGCAGTATTATATCCACCAGCAGACTGTTACTGATCCAGGCAGTATTATATCCACCAGCAGACTGTTACTGTTGACTGATCCATGCAGTATTATATCCACCAGCAGACTGTTACTGTTGACTGATCCATGCAGTATTATATCCACCAGCAGACTGTTACTGTTGACTGATCCATGCAGTATTAGATCCACCAGCAGACTGTTACTGTTGACTGATCCATGCAGTATTATATCCACCAGCAGACTGTTACTGTTGACTGATCCAGGCAGTATTATATCCACCAGCAGACTGTTACTGTTGACTGATCCAGGCAGTATTATATCCACCAGCAGACTGTTACTGTTGACTGATCCATGCAGTATTATATCCACCAGCAGACTGTTACTGTTGACTGATCCATGCAGTATTATATCCACCAGCAGACTGTTACTGTTGACTGATCCATGCAGTATTATATCCACCAGCAGACTGTTACTGTTGACTGATCCATGCAGTATTATATCCACCAGCAGACTGTTACTGTTGACTGATCCATGCAGTATTATATCCACCAGCAGACTGTTACTGTTGACTGATCCATGCAGTATTATATCCACCAGCAGACTGTTACTGTTGACTGATCCAGGCAGTATTATATCCACCAGCAGACTGTTACTGTTGACTGATCCATCCAGTATTATATCCACCAGCAGACTGTTACTGTTGACTGATCCATGCAGTATTATATCCACGGGCAGACTGTTACTGTTGACTGATCCATGCAGTATTATATCCACCAGCAGACTGTTACTGATCCAGGCAGTATTATATCCACCAGCAGACTGTTACTGTTGACTGATCCATGCAGTATTATATCCACCAGCAGACTGTTACTGTTGACTGATCCAGGCAGTATTATATCCACCAGCAGACTGTTACTGTTGACTGATCCAGGCAGTATTATATCCACCAGCAGACTGTTACTGTTACTGATCCAGGCAGTATTATATCCACCAGCAGACTGTTACTGTTGACTGATCCATGCAGTATTATATCCACCAGCAGACTGTTACTGTTGACTGATCCAGGCAGTATTATATCCACCAGCAGACTGTTACTGTTGACTGATCCATGCAGTATTATATCCACCAGCAGACTGTTACTGTTGACTGATCCATGCAGTATTATATCCACCAGCAGACTGTTACTGTTGACTGATCCAGGCAGTATTATATCCACCAGCAGACTGTTACTGTTGACTGATCCAGGCAGTATTATATCCACCAGCAGACTGTTACTGTTGACTGATCCAGGCAGTATTATATCCACCAGCAGACTGTTACTGTTGACTGATCCAGGCAGTATTATATCCACCAGCAGACTGTTACTGTTGACTGATCCAGGCAGTATTATTTCCACCAGCAGACTGTTACTGTTGACTGATCCAGGCAGTATTATATCCACCAGCAGACTGTTACTATTGACTGATCCATGCAGTATTATATCCACCAGCAGACTGTTACTGTTGACTGATCCAGGCAGTATTATATCCACCAGCAGACTGTTACTGTTGACTGATCCAGGCAGTATTATATCCACCAGCAGACTGTTACTGTTGACTGATCCATGCAGTATTATATCCACCAGCAGACTGTTACTGTTGACTGATCCAGGCAGTATTATATCCACCAGCAGACTGTTACTGATCCAGGCAGTATTATATCCACCAGCAGACTGTTACTGTTGACTGATCCATGCAGTATTATATCCACCAGCAGACTGTTACTGTTGACTGATCCATGCAGTATTATATCCACCAGCAGACTGTTACTGTTGACTGATCCATGCAGTATTAGATCCACCAGCAGACTGTTACTGTTGACTGATCCATGCAGTATTATATCCACCAGCAGACTGTTACTGTTGACTGATCCAGGCAGTATTATATCCACCAGCAGACTGTTACTGTTGACTGATCCATGCAGTATTATATCCACCAGCAGACTGTTACTGTTGACTGATCCATGCAGTATTATATCCACCAGCAGACTGTTACTGTTGACTGATCCAGGCAGTATTATATCCACCAGCAGACTGTTACTGTTGACTGATCCATCCAGTATTATATCCACCAGCAGACGGTTACTGTTGACTGATCCATGCAGTATTATATCCACCAGCAGACTGTTACTGTTGACTGATCCATGCAGTATTATATCCACCAGCAGACTGTTACTGTTGACTGATCCATGCAGTATTATATCCACGGGCAGACTGTTACTGTTGACTGATCCATGCAGTATTATATCCACCAGCAGACTGTTACTGATCCAGGCAGTATTATATCCACCAGCAGACTGTTACTGTTGACTGATCCATGCAGTATTATATCCACCAGCAGACTGTTACTGTTGACTGATCCAGGCAGTATTATATCCACCAGCAGACTGTTACTGTTGACTGATCCATGCAGTATTATATCCACCAGCAGACTGTTACTGATCCAGGCAGTATTATATCCACCAGCAGACTGTTACTGTTGACTGATCCATGCAGTATTATATCCACCAGCAGACTGTTACTGTTGACTGATCCATGCAGTATTATATCCACCAGCAGACTGTTACTGATCCAGGCAGTATTATATCCACCAGCAGACTGTTACTGTTGACTGATCCATGCAGTATTATATCCACCAGCAGACTGTTACTGATCCAGGCAGTATTATATCCACCAGCAGACTGTTACTGTTGACTGATCCATGCAGTATTATATCCACCAGCAGACTGTTACTGTTGACTGATCCATGCAGTATTATATCCACCAGCAGACTGTTACTGTTGACTGATCCATGCAGTATTATATCCACCAGCAGACTGTTACTGTTGACTGATCCAGGCAGTATTATATCCACCAGCAGACTGTTACTGTTGACTGATCCATCCAGTATTATATCCACCAGCAGACTGTTACTGTTGACTGATCCATGCAGTATTATATCCACCAGCAGACTGTTACTGTTGACTGATCCATGCAGTATTATATCCACGGGCAGACTGTTACTGTTGACTGATCCATGCAGTATTATATCCACCAGCAGACTGTTACTGATCCAGGCAGTATTATATCCACCAGCAGACTGTTACTGTTGACTGATCCATGCAGTATTATATCCACCAGCAGACTGTTACTGATCCAGGCAGTATTATATCCACCAGCAGACTGTTACTGTTGACTGATCCATGCAGTATTATATCCACCAGCAGACTGTTACTGTAGACTGATCCAGGCAGTATTATATCCACCAGCAGACTGTTACTGTTACTGATCCAGGCAGTATTATATCCACCAGCAGACTGTTACTGTTGACTGATCCAGGCAGTATTATATCCACCAGCAGACTGTTACTGTTGACTGATCCAGGCAGTATTATATCCACCAGCAGACTGTTACTGTTGACTGATCCATGCAGTATTATATCCACCAGCAGACTGTTACTGTTGACTGATCCAGGCAGTATTATATCCACCAGCAGACTGTTACTGTTGACTGATCCATGCAGTATTATATCCACCAGCAGACTGTTACTGTTGACTGATCCAGGCAGTATTATATCCACCAGCAGACTGTTACTGATCCAGGCAGTATTATATCCACCAGCAGACTGTTACTGTTGACTGATCCAGGCAGTATTATATCCACCAGCAGACTGTTACTGTTGACTGATCCATGCAGTATTATATCCACCAGCAGACTGTTACTGTTGACTGATCCATGCAGTTTTAGATCCACCAGCAGACTGTTACTGTTGACTGATCCATGCAGTATTATATCCACCAGCAGACTGTTACTGTTGACTGATCCAGGCAGTATTATATCCACCAGCAGACTGTTACTGTTGTAGCAGTGTGTTTCTGAGTAAGACATGTGTGTGTGTGTCCTAGAAGGGTGTGTGTGTGTGTGTGTGTGTGTGTGTGTGTGTGTCCTAGCTGGGGGTGTGTGTGTGTGTGTGTGTCCTAGCTGGGTGTGTGTGTGTGTGTGTGTGTGTGTGTGTGTGTGTGTGTGTGTGTCCTAGCTGGGGGTGTGTGTGTGTGTGTGTGTATGTGTGTGTGTGTGTGTGTGTGTCCTAGCTGGGTGTGTGTGTGTGTGTGTGTGTGTGTGTGTGTGTGTCCTAGCTGGGTGTGTGTGTGTGTGTGTGTGTGTGTGTGTCCAAGCTGGGGGGGGTGTGTGTGTCCTAGCTGGGTGTATAGCTGGGTGTGTGTGTCCTAGCTGGGTGTGTGTCCTAGCTGGGTGTGTGTCCTAGCTTGGTGTGTGTCCTAGCTGGGTGTGTAGCTGGGTGTGTGTCCTAGCTGGGTGTGTAGC
Organism: Thymallus thymallus; assembly: GCA_023634145.1. Classification (NCBI taxonomy): domain Eukaryota; kingdom Metazoa; phylum Chordata; class Actinopteri; order Salmoniformes; family Salmonidae; genus Thymallus; species Thymallus thymallus. The sequence continues at coordinate 36,797,498 of CM042392.1, forward strand.
TGGGTGTGTGTCCTAGCTGGGTGTGTGTCCTAGCTGGGTGTGTAGCTGGGTGTGTGTCTTAGCTGGGTGTGTGTCCTAGCAGGGTGTGTGTCCTAGCTGGGTGTTTGTCCTAGCAGGGTGTGTGTCCTAGCTGGGTGTTTGTCCTAGCAGGGTGTTTGTCCTAGCTGGGTGTGTGTCCTAGCAGGGTGTGTGTCCTAGCTGGGTGTGTGTCCTAGCAGGGTGTGTGTCCTAGCTGGGTGTGTGTCCTAGCTGGGTGTTTGTCCTAGCAGGGTGTTTGTCCTAGCAGGGTGTTTGTCCTAGCAGGGTGTGTAGTAGGGTGTGTGTCCTAGCTTGGTGTGTGTCCTAGCTGGGTGTGTGTCCTAGCTGGGTGTGTGTCCTAGCAGGGTGTTTGTCCTAGCAGGGTGTTTGTCCTAGCAGGGTGTGTAGTAGGGTGTGTGTCCTAGCTTGGTGTGTGTCCTAGCAGGGTGTGTAGCAGGGTGTTTGTCCTAGCAGGGTGTTTGTCCTAGCAGGGTGTGTGTCCTAGCAGGGTGTGTGTCCTAGCAGGGTGTGTGTCCTAGCAGGGTGTGTGTCCTAGCAGGGTGTTTGTCCTAGTAGGGTGTGTGTCCTAGCAGGGTGTTTGTCCTAGCAGGGTGTGTGTCCTAGCAGGGTGTTTGTCCTAGCAGGGTGTGTGTCCTAGCAGGGTGTGTAGCAGGGTGTGTGTCCTAGCAGGGTGTGTGTCCTAGCAGGGTGTGTGTCCTAGTAGGGTGTGTGTCCTAGCAGGGTGTGTAGTAGGGTGTGTGTCCTAGCAGGGTGTGTGTCCTAGCAGGGTGTGTGTCCTAGTAGGGTGTGTTTCCTAGCAGGGTGTGTAGTAGGGTATGTGTCCTAGCAGGGTGTGTGTCCTAGTAGGGTGTGTGTCCTAGCAGGGTGTGTAGTAGGGTGTGTGTCCTAGTAGGGTGTGTGTCCTAGCAGGGTGTGTGTCCTAGTAGGGTGTGTGTCCTAGCAGGGTGTGTAGTAGGGTGTGTGTCCTAGCAGGGTGTGTGTCCTAGCAGGGTGTGTGTCCTAGTAGGGTGTGTGTGCTAGCAGGGTGTGTAGTAGGGTGTGTGTCCTAGCAGGGTGTTTGTCCTAGCAGGGTGTTTGTCCTAGCAGGGTGTGTGTCCTAGCAGGGTGTTTGTCCTAGCAGGTTGTTTGTCCTAGCAGGGTGTGTGTCCTAGCAGGGTGTGTGTCCTAGCAGGGTGTGTGTCCTAGCAGAGTGTGTGTCCTAGCAGGGTGTGTGTCCTAGCAGGGTGTTTGTCCTAGCAGGGTGTTTGTCCTAGCAGGGTGTGTGTCCTAGCAGGGTGTGTAGCTGGGTGTGTGTCCTAGCAGGGTGTGTGTCCTAGCAGAGTGTGTAGCAGGGTGTGTGTCCTAGCAGGGTGTTTGTCCTAGCAGGGTGTTTGTCCTAATAGAGTGTGTGTCCTAGCAGGGTGTGTGTCCTAGCAGGGTGTTTGTCCTAGCAGAGTGTCTGTCCTAGCAGGGTGTGTGTCCTAGCAGGGTGTGTAGCTGGGTGTGTGTCCTAGCAGGGTGTGTGTCCTAGCAGGGTGTGTGTCCTAGCAGCGTGTTTGTCCTAGCAGAGTGTGTGTCCTAGCAGGGTGTGTGTCCTAGCAGGGTGTGTAGCTGGGTGTGTGTCCTAGCAGGGTGTGTGTCCTAGCAGGGTGTGTGTCCTAGCAGGGTGTTTGTCCTAGCAGAGTATGTGTCCTAGCAGGGTGTGTGTCCTAGCAGTTTGTGTAGCAGGGTGTGTGTCCTAGCAGGGTGTGTGTCCTAGCAGGGTGTGTGTCCTAGCAGGGTGTTTGTCCTAGCAGGGTGTTTGTCCTAGCAGGGTGTGTGTCCTAGCAGGGTGTGTAGCAGGGTGTGTGTCCTAGCAGGGTGTGTGTCCTAGCAGAGTGTGTGTCCTAGCAGGGTGTGTGTCCTAGCAGGGTGTTTGTCCTAGCAGAGTGTGTGTCCTAGCAGGGTGTGTGTCCTAGCAGGGTGTGTAGCTGGGTGTGTGTCCTAGCAGGGTGTGTGTCCTAGCAGGGTGTGTGTCCTAGCAGGGTGTGTGTCCTAGCAGAGTGTGTGTCCTAGCAGAGTGTGTGTCCTAGCAGGGTGTGTAGCAGGGTGTGTGTCCTAGCAGGGTGTGTGTCCTAGCAGAGTGTGTGTCCTAGCAGGGTGTGTGTCCTAGCAGGGTGTTTGTCCTAGCAGAGTGTGTGTCCTAGCAGGGTGTGTGTCCTAGCAGGGTGTGTAGCTGGGTGTGTGTCCTAGCAGGGTGTGTGTCCTAGCAGAGTGTGTGTCCTAGCAGGGTGTGTGTCCTAGCAGGGTGTTTGTCCTAGCAGAGTGTGTGTCCTAGCAGGGTGTGTGTCCTAGCAGGGTGTGTAGCTGGGTGTTTGTCCTAGCAGAGTGTGTGTCCTAGCAGGGTGTGTGTCCTAGCAGGGTGTGTAGCTGGGTGTTTGTCCTAGCAGAGTGTGTGTCCTAGCAGGGTGTGTGTCCTAGCAGGGTGTGTGTCCTAGCAGGGTGTGTGTCCTAGCAGGGTGTGTAGCTGGGTGTTTGTCCTAGCAGAGTGTGTGTCCTAGCAGGGTGTGTGTCCTAGCAGGGTGTGTAGCTGGGTGTTTGTCCTAGCAGAGTGTGTGTCCTAGCAGGGTGTGTAGCAGGGTGTGTGTCCTAGCAGGGTGTGTAGTAGTAGTATATGGGGAGAGGTGGTGGCAGCGAGAGGGGTATAATTGTGCTAGTAGCCCCCTGGGACGCGGGGATGAAATTGAGCGTCTAATTGAAAGGGCACAAGGTGACAATCATATGACTGCAGATGAGACAGGGGACGGTGGAGGCTCTGCAGGGGGCTGTAGTACATGGATTGGAGAGGGGACGGTGGAGGCTCTGCAGGGGGCTGTAGTACATGGATTGGAGAGGGGACGGGTGGATGCTCTGCAGGGGGCTGTAGTACATGGATTGGAGAGGGGACGGGTGGAGGCTCTGCAGGGGGCTGTAGTACATGGATTGGAGAGGGGACGGGTGGAGGCTCTGCAGGGGGCTGTAGTACATGGATTGGAGAGGGGACGGGTGGAGGCTCTGCAGGGGGCTGTAGTACATGGATTGGAGAGGGGACGGGTGGAGGCTCTGCAGGGGGCTGTAGTACATGGATTGGAGAGGGGACGGGTGGAGGCTCTGCAGGGGGCTGTAGTACATGGATTGGAGAGGGGACGGGTGGAGGCTCTGCAGGGGGCTGTAGTACATGGATTGGAGAGGGGACGGGTGGAGGCTCTGCAGGGGGCTGTAGTACATGGATTGGAGAGGGGACGGGTGGAGGCTCTGCAGGGGGCTGTAGTACATGGATTGGAGAGGGGACGGGTGGAGGCTCTGCAGGGGGCTGTAGTACATGGATTGGAGAGGGGACGGTGGAGGCTCTGCAGGGGGCTGTAGTACATGGATTGGAGAGGGGACGGGTGGAGGCTCTGCAGGGGGCTGTAGTACATGGATTGGAGAGGGGACGGTGGAGGCTCTGCAGGGGGCTGTAGTACATGGATTGGAGAGGGGACGGGTGGAGGCTCTGCAGGGGGCTGTAGTACATGGATTGGAGAGGGGACGGGTGGAGGCTCTGCAGGGGGCTGTAGTACATGGATTGGAGAGGGGACGGGTGGAGGCTCTGCAGGGGGCTGTAGTACATGGATTGGAGAGGGGACGGGTGGAGGCTCTGCAGGGGGCTGTAGTACATGGATTGGAGAGGGGACGGTGGAGGCTCTGCAGGGGGCTGTAGTACATGGATTGGAGAGGGGACGGGTGGAGGCTCTGCAGGGGGCTGTAGTACATGGATTGGAGAGGGGACGGGTGGAGGCTCTGCAGGGGGCTGTAGTACATGGATTGGAGAGGGGACGGGTGGAGGCTCTGCAGGGGGCTGTAGTACATGGATTGGAGAGGGGACGGTGGAGGCTCTGCAGGGGGCTGTAGTACATGGATTGGAGAGGGGACGGGTGGAGGCTCTGCAGGGGGCTGTAGTACATGGATTGGAGAGGGGACGGGTGGAGGCTCTGCAGGGGGCTGTAGTACATGGATTGGAGAGGGGACGGTGGAGGCTCTGCAGGGGGCTGTAGTACATGGATTGGAGAGGGGACGGGTGGAGGCTCTGCAGGGGGCTGTAGTACATGGATTGGAGAGGGGACGGTGGAGGCTCTGCAGGGGGCTGTAGTACATGGATTGGAGAGGGGACGGGTGGAGGCTCTGCAGGGGGCTGTAGTACATGGATTGGAGAGGGGACGGGTGGAGGCTCTGCAGGGGGCTGTAGTACATGGATTGGAGAGGGGACGGGTGGAGGCTCTGCAGGGGGCTGTAGTACATGGATTGGAGAGGGGACGGGTGGAGGCTCTGCAGGGGGCTGTAGTACATGGATTGGAGAGGGGACGGTGGAGGCTCTGCAGGGGGCTGTAGTACATGGATTGGAGAGGGGACGGTGGAGGCTCTGCAGGGGGCTGTAGTACATGGATTGGAGAGGGGACGGTGGAGGCTCTGCAGGGGGCTGTAGTACATGGATTGGAGAGGGGACGGTGGAGGCTCTGCAGGGGGCTGTAGTACATGGATTGGAGAGGGGACGGGTGGAGGCTCTGCAGGGGGCTGTAGTACATGGATTGGAGAGGGGACGGTGGAGGCTCTGCAGGGGGCTGTAGTACATGGATTGGAGAGGGGACGGGTGGAGGCTCTGCAGGGGGCTGTAGTACATGGATTGGAGAGGGGACGGGTGGAGGCTCTGCAGGGGGCTGTAGTACATGGATTGGAGAGGGGACGGGTGGAGGCTCTGCAGGGGGCTGTAGTACATGGATTGGAGAGGAGACGGTGGAGGCTCTGCAGGGGGCTGTAGTACATGGATTGGAGAGGGGACGGTGGAGGCTCTGCAGGGGGCTGTAGTACATGGATTGGAGAGGGGACGGTGGAGGCTCTGCAGGGGGCTGTAGTACATGGATTGGAGAGGGGACGGTGGAGGCTCTGCAGGGGGCTGTAGTACATGGATTGGAGAGGGGACGGTGGAGGCTCTGCAGGGGGCTGTAGTACATGGATTGGAGAGGGGACGGGTGGAGGCTCTGCAGGGGGCTGTAGTACATGGATTGGAGAGGGGACGGGTGGAGGCTCTGCAGGGGGCTGTAGTACATGGATTGGAGAGGGGACGGGTGGAGGCTCTGCAGGGGGCTGTAGTACATGGATTGGAGAGGGGACGGTGGAGGCTCTGCAGGGGGCTGTAGTACATGGATTGGAGAGGGGACGGGTGGAGGCTCTGCAGGGGGCTGTAGTACATGGATTGGAGAGGGGACGGGTGGAGGCTCTGCAGGGGGCTGTAGTACATGGATTGGAGAGGGGACGGGTGGAGGCTCTGCAGGGGGCTGTAGTACATGGATTGGAGAGGGGACGGGTGGAGGCTCTGCAGGGGGCTGTAGTACATGGATTGGAGAGGGGACGGGTGGAGGCTCTGCAGGGGGCTGTAGTACATGGATTGGAGAGGGGACGGTGGAGGCTCTGCAGGGGGCTGTAGTACATGGATTGGAGAGGGGACGGGTGGAGGCTCTGCAGGGGGCTGTAGTACATGGATTGGAGAGGGGACGGGTGGAGGCTCTGCAGGGGGCTGTAGTACATGGATTGGAGAGGGGACGGTGGAGGCTCTGCAGGGGGCTGTAGTACATGGATTGGAGAGGGGACGGGTGGAGGCTCTGCAGGGGGCTGTAGTACATGGATTGGAGAGGGGGATATGACGAGAGAGCAAGGGAGGGCTATGGTGGGGTAGCAGGAGATATAGTGGGGGAGGGGGTCCTATGGTGAGGGGTGGGTGTGTGTGTAGTGTGTGTGTGTGTGTGTGTGTGTGTGTGTGTGTGTGTGTGTGTGTGTGTGTGTGTGTGTGTGTGTGTGTAGTGTGTGTGTGTGTGTGTGTGTGTGTGTGTAGTGTGTGTGTGTGTGTAGTGTGTAGTGTGTGTGTGTAGTGTGTGTGTGTGTGTGTGTGTGTAGAGGTAAAGATATTACAATATATTCTTGACAACTAGTTTGAAAGTATATAATGCTGAATATAGAATGAAGCCAACAACATTAGATGTGATTTCCTCCAGACGTCTTCCACTAACACAGTCTCATCGCCATGGAGTCTCTAGTAGCTTAGACACAGAGAAAAGTTCAACAGCCTATCAGCAGCCATGTTGATGTCAGCAGAGGAGAGTCTGAATCCCACATCAAGCCTCACCATGTTAACTTTCACTCTGAATATCTAACCAGCACACAGACACAGAAGTCTCTAGGCAGCCCAGGGGAATTTGCCATCTGGAACCAGCATCCTAGTTCTTTGCCAGGGGCCTGAGACGAGGGCTGTCTCTCAGACACAGATGATTTGAGAGGAGAGTCAGGGAACCAGCTCAGTCCTCACACCAACATCTCTCAGTCCTCACTGAGGACCAGTCTAGGGGTTTTGAAGAGGGTATAGATGCTTTACTCACATTGTTTTGAAGGTCATCCTCAAAGTCAGGAAGAGGAGCTCTGATGATACAGAAGTAAAACATTTGGTGATCTTTGTACCTCTACATATCAACATTAAAGATAATTTGACTGTGTTACAGGCTGTTACCTTTTGTGTGGAGTATGTTTCTGATACGTCTGGTTGATATGGTTGTTGCTCTGTGGATCCTCTGTTCCACCAGCTGGAGCTGTAGTGGTGTTGTCTGGGAGGATCAGGAACAGGGCATCGTATGACGGCAGACGGTGACCCTCCTGGGAAAACAAAGGACATCAGTCTCTTCAACCATCTGCCTTCAGAAAGTATTCATGCTGCTTTTCTATTTGTCATTCATTCAGTGAGGAGAGAGACATGCATTAGTGCCTGGCAGGAGAGAAACATGCATTAGTGCCTGGCAGGAGAGAGACATTTTTTTTTTATTTAACCAGGTAGGTCAGTTGAGAACAAGTTCTCATTTGCAACTGCGACCTGGCCAAGACAAAGCAAAGCAGTGCGACAAATAACAACACAGAGTTACACATTAAACAAACAGTCAAAAAAACACAATAGAAAATCTATAAACAGAGTGCAAAATGTAGTGCAAAAATGCAGTAAGGTTGGGAGGTAGGACAATAAATAGACTATAGAGTAGAAATAAATTACAGAATTATCATCATTAACACAGGAATGAAGGATGTGCAAATTATGATGTGCAAATAGAGATACTGGAGTGCAAGATTAGTGAAAAATAAACAAAAATAAATATGGGGATGAGGTAGTAGTGTGGGCTATTTACAGAAGGGCTATATACAGGTGCAGCGATCGATAAGCAGCTTTGACAGCTGATGCTTAAAGTTATTGAGGGAGATAGGAACCTCTAGCTTCAATGATTTTTGCAATTCGTTCCAGTCATTGGCAGCAGCGAACTGGAAGGAATGGCGGCCAAAGGAGGTGTTGGCTTTGGGGGTGACCAGTGAGATATACCTGCTGGAGCGCATGCTACGGGTGGGTGTTGCTATGGTGACCAGTGAGCTGAGATAGGGCGGGGATTTACCTAATAAAGACTTATAGATGACCTGGAGCCAGTGGGTTTGGCGACGAATGTATAGTGAAGGCCAGCCAACGAGAGCATACAGGTCGCAGTGGTGGGTAGTGTAAGGGGCTTTGGTGACAAAACGGATGGCACTATGATAGACTACATCCAATTTGCTAAGTAGAGTGTTGGAGGCTAGTTTGTAAATGACATCGCCAAAATCAAGGATCGGTAGGATAGTCAGTTTTACAAGGGCATGTTTGGCAGCATGAGTGAAGGAGGCTCTGTTGCGAAATAGGAAGCCAATTCTGGATTTAATTTTGGATTGGAGATGGTTGATGTGAGTCTGGAAGTTGAGTTTATAGTCTAACCAGATGCCTAGGTATTTGTAGGTGTCCACGTATTCTAATTCGGATCCGTCGAGAGTAGTGATAATAGTCCGGTGGGCGGGTGCTGGCATTGTTCGATAGAAAAGCATGCACTTAGTTTTACTAGCGTTTAAGAGCAGTTGTAGGCCACGGAAGGAGTGTTGTATGGCATTGAAGCTTGATTGAAGGTTAGTAAACACAGTATCCAAAGAGGGTCCAGTTGTATACAGAATGGTGTCATCTGCGTAGAGATGGATGAGAGAGTCACCAGCAGCGAGAGCAACATCGTTGATATATATAGAGAAAAGGGTTGGCCCAAGAATTGAACCCTGTGGCACCCCCATAGAGACTGCCAGAGGATCGGACAATAGGCCCTCCGATTTGACACACTGAACTCTGTCTGCAAAGTAGTTAGAGAACCAAGCAAGGCAGTCACTTGAGAAACCAAGGCTGTTGAGTCTGCCAATAAGAATGCGGTGATTGACAGAGTCGAAAGCCTTAGCCAGGTCGATGAAAACGGCTGCACAGTACTGTCTTTTATCGATGGCGGTTATGATATCGTTCAGTACCTTGAGCGTAGCTGAGGTGCACCCATGACCAGCTCGGAAACCAGATTGCATAGCAGAGAAGGTACGGTGGGATTTGAAGTGGTCAGTTATCTGTTTGTTAACTTGGCTTTCGAAAACTTTAGAAAGGCAGGGCAGGATGGATATTGGTCTATAACAGTTTGGGTCTAGAGTGTCTCCTCCTTTGAAGAGGGGGATGACCGCGGCAGCTTTCCAATCTCTAGGGATCTCAGACGATACGAAAGAGAGGTTGAACAGGCTAGTGATAGGTGTTGCAACAATTTTGGCTGATAATTTCAGAAAGAGAGGGTCCAGATTATCTAGCCCAGCAGATTTGTAGGGGTCCAGACTTAGCAGCTCTTTCAGAACATCAGCTGTCAGGATTTGGGTGAAGGAGAAGCGGGGGGGGCTTGGGCAAGTAGCTGCCGGGGGTGCAGAGCTGTTGACCGGGGTAGGGGTAGTCAGATGGAAAGCATGGCCAGCCGTAGCAAAATGCTTATTGAAATTTTCAATAATCGTGGATTTATCGGTGGTAACAGTGTTTCCGAGCCTCAGTGCAGTGGGCAACTGGGAGGAGGTGCTCTTATTCTCCATGGACTTTACAGTGTCCCAGAACTTTTTGGAGTTAGTACTACAGGAAGCAAATTTCTGTTTGAAAAAGCTGGCCTTTGCTTTCCTAACTGACTGGGTGTACTTGTTCCTGACTTCCCTGAATAGCTGCATATCGCGGGGGCTATTCGATGCTAATGCAGTGCGCCACAGGATGTTTTTGTGTTGGTCTAGTGCAGTCAAGTCTGGGGTGAACCAAGGGCTATATCTATTCTTAGTTCTACATTTTTTAAAAGGGGCATGCTTATTTAGGATGGTGAGGAAAGCACTTTTAATGAACAACCAGGCGTCCTCTACTGACGGGATGAGGTCAATATCCTTCCAGGATACCTGGGCCAGATCGAATAGAAAGGCCTGCTCGCAAAAGTGTTTTAGGGAGCGTTTGACAGTGATAAGGGGTGGTCGTTTGGCCGCTGACCCATTGCGAACACAGGCGATGAGGCAGTGATCGCTGAGATCCTGGTTGAAAACAGAGGAGGTGTATTTGGAGGGCAAGTTAGTCAGGATGATATCAATAATGGTACCCATGTTTACGGATTTTGGGTTGTACCTGGTAGGTTCCTTGATAATTTGTGTGAGATTGAGGGCATCTATCTTAGATTGAAAGACAGCCGGGGTGTTAAGCATATCCCAGTTTAAGTCACCTAACAGTACAAACTCTGAAGATAGATGGGGGGCAATCAATTCACATATGGAGTCCAGGGCACAGCTGGGGGCTGAGGGGGGTCTGTAACAGGCGGCAACAGTGAGAGACTTATTTCTGGATAGGTGGATTTTTAAAAGTAGAAGCTCAAACTGTTTGGGCACAGACCTGGACAGTATGACAGAACTCTGCAGGTTATCTCTGCAGTAGATTGCAACTCCACCTCCTTTGGCAGTTCTATCTTGACGGGAAATGTTGTAGTTGGGGATGGAAATTTCCGAATTTTTGGTGGCCTTCCTAAGCCAGGATTCAGACACAGCTAGGACATCCGGGTTGGCGGAGTGTGCTAATGCAGTGAATAAATCAAACTTAGGGAGGAGGCTTCTAATGTTAACATGCATGAAACCAAGGCTTTTACGGTTACAGAAATCAACAAATGAGAGCGCCATGGGAATAGGTGTAGTACTGGGGGCTACAGGACCTGGGTTTACCTCTACATCACCAGAGGAACAGAGGAGTAATAGAATTAGTATTCGACTAAGGACTTTAAGAACTGGACGTCTAGTACGTTGGGTACATAGAATAAAAGGAGCAGATTTCTGGGCGTGGTGGAATAGATTCAGGGCATAATTTATAGTCAAGGATATAGAAGGGTGTGAGTTCAGTGGAGGTAAACCTAGGCGTTGGGTAATAAAGAGAGAGGTTGCATCTCTGGAGACACCAGTTAAGCCAGATGAAGTCTCCGCATGTGTGGGGGGAGGGACAAAAAAGCTATCAGAGCCCAGTTGAGCAGGACTGGGGGCTCTGCAATGAAGTAAAACAATAATAGCTAACCTAAACATGCATTAGTGCCTGGCAGGAGAGAGACATGCATTAGTGCCTGGCAGGAGAGAGACATGCATTAGTGCCTGGCAGGAGAGAGACATGCATTAGTGCCTGGCAGGAGAGAGACATGCATTAGTGCCTGGCAGGAGAGAGACATGCATTAGTGCCTGGCAGGAGAGAGATACATGCATTAGTGCCTGGCAGGAGAGAGACATGCATTAGTGCCTGGCAGGAGAGAGACATGCATTAGTGCCTGGCAGGAGAGAGACATGCATTAGTGCCTGGCAGGAGAGAGACATGCATTAGTGCCTGGCAGGAGAGAGACATGCATTAGTGCCTGGCAGGAGAGAGATGCATGCATTAGTGCCTGGCAGGAGAGAGACATGCATTAGTGCCTGGCAGGAGAGAGACATGCATTAGTGCCTGGCAGGTGAGAGACATGCATTAGTGCCTGGCAGGAGAGAGACATGCATTAGTGCCTGGCAGGAGAGAGACATGCATTAGTGCCTGGCAGGTGAGAGACATGCATTAGTGCCTGGCAGGAGAGAGACATGCATTAGTGCCTGGCAGGAGAGAGACATGCATTAGTGCCTGGCAGGTGAGAGACATGCATTAGTGCCTGGCAGGAGAGAGACATGCATTAGTGCCTGGCAGGTGAGAGACATGCATTAGTGCCTGGCAGGAGAGAGACATGCATTAGTGCCTGGCAGGAGAGAGACATGCATTAGTGCCTGGCAGGAGAGAGACATGCATTAGTGCCTGGCAGGTGAGAGACATGCATTAGTGCCTGGCAGGTCCTACAGCACATTGTCTTGGCAGGTTGAGTTCTACATTCTGACAAATGAGCAGTGTAAAATACAAACCTTCAGGAAAAGTCAGGAAAGCAGGATAACTTTTATTTTTTGGCAGATTTGTTTTACTTACAAAATCAAATGTCAGTGGCCGTCGGCGTAAAACTGTTCTATTGTTCAATAGATCGTTTTTTCACCAAATTACACACAATACCCCATAATGACAAGGTGAAAATATATTTTTATAAATGTTTGCAAATGTATTGAAAATGAAATGCATAAATATCTAATTTACTAAAGTATTCACACCCCAGAGTCAATACATACTAGAATCCCCTTTGGCAGTGATTACAGCTGTGAGTCTTTCTGGGTAAGTCTCTAAGAGCTTTGGTAGTGATTACAGCTGGGAGTCTTTCTGGGTAAGTCTCTAAGAGCTTTGGCAGTGATTACAGCTGTGAGTCTTTCTGGGTAAGTCTCTAAGAGATTTGCACACCTGGATTGTACAATATTTGCACAATATTCTTTTTGAAATTCTTCAAGCTCTGTCAAGTTGGTTGTTGATCGTTGCTAGACAACCATTTTCAAGTTTTGCCATAGAGTTTCATCCGGTTTATCTCAAAACTGTAACTAGGCCACTGTGGAACATTTACTGTCTTCTTGGTAATCAACTCCAGTGTAGATTTGGCCTTATGTTTTAGGTTATTGTCCTGCTGAAAGGTGGATTTATCTCCCAGTGTCTGGTGGAAAGCAGACTGAACAAGGTTTCCTCTAGGTGTCAGATTTGCCCCAAACATAACACTTTGTATTCAGCACATAAAGATGTGAACGAATAATAGAATAGAAAGTAAAGCAAGCACACTATAGCAAGTGTTTCAAAAGATGCAAAAAGCCAATTCCCACCAGCATGTTAAGATATAGCCAATAGTACACCAGTAAGCCTAAACAATCAATACTATGTACAGCCATAGTCCTGTTAAAATCTGTCAATTTTGCATATTTAGGATGAAAAAACAAGCCATTATCAGAGAAACTCATCAGCTCTACTGTAGCCTATAACCTCCTCTCAATACTGTACTCACAGTGCTGGAGCATTGCCTGTTCATCTTCAATGTATAGATTCTGTTACATCACTATGGTAAATACAAGCCACTCTGGTATGCTAACCAGCTCTTGTTCAGAACTCTACAGTATGTAATGCATGTGCCTCTAATTCACCAAGTGCTAATGGTTACCAGGGTTACATAAACTCACAGTGGGGATATGAGCACAGTATCACTATGGAACTGCCTAGCTACTGCCCATCCCTCATAAACAAATACTACCCTAGTGTTGACCTAAAGCTGTCAGTTAACCTTCAGAGCACACAGAGCCCTCCTACCTTGTTCTTCACTTGAGCAGGGATACAGCACACTTCTCAATCCTTATCAGCACAACTAGCACATCACTGATAGAACCTAGCACATCACTGATAGAACCTAGCACATCACTGATAGAACCTGGCACATCACGGATAGAACCTGGCACATCACTGATAGAACCTGGCACATCACGGATAGAACCTGGCACAACACTGATAGAACCTAGCACATCACTGATAGAACCTGGCACATCCTGTGGCGCACTGCATTAGCATCGAATAGCCCCCGCGATATGCAGCTATTCAGGGAAGTCAGGAACAAGTACACACAGTCAGTTAGAAAAGCAAAGGCCAGCTTTTTCAAACAGAAATTTGCTTCCTGTAGTACTAACTCCAAAAAGTTCTGGGACACTGTAAAGTCCATGGAGAATAAGAGCACCTCCTCCCAGTTGCCCACTGCATTGAGGCTCGGAGACACTGTTACTACCGATAAATCCACGATTATCGAAAATTTCAATAAGCATTTTGCTACAGCTGGCCATGCTTTCCACCTGGCAACCCCTACCCCGGCCAACAGCTCTGCACCCTCGGCAGCTACTTGCCCAAGCCCCCCCCGCTTCTCCTTCACCCAAATCCAGACGGCTGATGTTCTGAAAGAGCTGCTAAGTCTGGACCCCTACAAATCTGCTGGGCTAGATAATATGGACCCTCTCTTTCTGAAATTATCAGCCAAAATTGTTGCAACACCTATCACTAGCCTGTTCAACCTCTCTTTCGTATCGTCTGAGATCCCTAGAGATTGGAAAGCTGCCGCGGTCATCCCCCTCTTCAAAGGAGGAGACACTCTAGACCCAAACTGTTATAGACCAATATCCATCCTGCCCTGCCTTTCTAAAGTTTTCGAAAGCCAAGTTAACAAACAGATAACTGACCACTTCGAATCCCACCGTACCTTCTCTGCTATGCAATCTGGTTTCAGAGCTGGTCATGGGTGCACCTCAGCTACGCTCAAGGTACTGAACGATATCATAACCGCCATCGATAAAAGACAGTACTGTGCAGCCGTCTTCATCGACCTGGCCAAGGCTTTCGACTCTGTCAATCACCGCATTCTTATTGGCAGACTCAACAGCCTTGGTTTCTCAAGTGACTGCCTTGCCTGGTTCTCTAACTACTTTGCAGACAGGGTTCAGTGTGTCAAATCGGAGGGCCTATTGTCCGATCCTCTGGCAGTCTCTATGGGGGTGCCACAGGGTTCAATTCTTGGGCCAACCCTTTTCTCTATATACATCAACGATGTCGCTCTTGCTGCTGGTGACTCTCTGATCCATCTCTACGCAGATGACACCGTTCTGTATACATCTGGCCCCTCTTTGGACACTGTGTTTACTAACCTTCAAACAAGCTTCAACGCCATACAACACTCCTTCCGTGGCCTCCAACTGCTCTTAAACGCTAGTAAAACTAAGTGCATGCTTTTCTATCGAACGCTGCCAGCACCCGCCCACCGGACTATCATCACTACTCTCGACGGGTCCGAATTAGAATACGTGGACACCTACAAATACCTAGGCATCTGGTTAGACTGTAAACTCAACTTCCAGACTCACATCAACCATCTCCAATCCAAAATTAAATCCAGAATTGGCTTCCTATTTCGCAACAAAGCCTCCTTCACTCATGCTGCCAAACATGCCCTTGTAAAACTGACTATCCTACCGATCCTTGATTTCGGCGATGTCATTTACAAACTAGCCTCCAACACTCTACTTAGCAAATTGGATGTAGTCTATCACAGTGCCATCCGTTTTGTTACCAAAGCCCCATACACTACCCACCACTGCGACCTGTATGCTCTCGTTGGCTGGCCTTCATTATATATTCGTCGCCAAATCCACTGGCTCCAGGTCATCTATAAGTCATTACTAGGTAAATCCCCGCCCTATCTCAGCTCACTGGTCACTATAGCAACACCCACCCGTAGCATGCGCTCCAGCAGGTATATCTCACTGGTCACCCCCAAAGCCAACACCTCCTTTGGCCGCCATTCCTTCCAGTTCGCTGCTGCCAATGACTGGAACGAATTGCAAAAATCACTGAAGCTAGAGGTTCCTATCTCCCTCACTAACTTTAAGCGTCAGCTGTCAAAGCTGCTTATCGATCACTGCACCTGTATATAGCCCTTCTGTAAATAGCCCACACTACTACCTCATCCCCATATTTATTTTTGTTATTTTTCACAAATCTTGCACTCCAGTATCTCTATTTGCACATCATAATTTGCACATCCTTCATTCCTGTGTTAATGATGATAATCTGTAATTTGTCTCACCACTATGGTCTATTTATTGTCCTACCTCTTAACCTTACTGCATTTTGCACTACATTTTGCACTCTGTATATAGACTTTCCATTGTGTTTTTGACCATGTTTGTTTACTGTGTAACTCTGTGTTGTTTTTGTCGCACTGCTTTGCTTTGTCTTGGCCAGGTCGCAGTTGCAAATGAGAACTTGTTCTCAACTGACCTACCTGGTTAAATAAAGGTGAAATAAAAAAAAAAAAAAAATAAAAAAAATCACGGATAGAACCTGGCACATCACTGATAGAACCTAGCACATCACTGATAGATCCTAGCACATCACTGATAGAACCTAGCACATCACTGATAGAACCTAGCACACCACGGATAGAACCTGGCACATCACTGATAGAACCTAGCACATCACTGATAGAACCTGGCACATCACGGATAGAACCTGGCACATCACTGATAGAACCTAGCACATCACTGATAGAACCTAGCACATCACTGATAGAACCTGGCACATCACGGATAGAACCTGGCACATCACTGATAGAACCTAGCACATCACGGATAGAACCTAGCACATCACTGATAGAACCTAGCACATCACTGATAGAACCTAGCACATCACTGATAGAACCTGGCACATCACGGATAGAACCTGGCACATCACTGATAGAACCTAGCACATCACTGATAGAACCTGGCACATCACGGATAGAACCTGGCACATCACTGATAGAACCTAGCACATCACTGATAGAACCTAGCACATCACGGATAGAGACTAACACACTCATAGAGGTAGAGAAAGCTCTTGGCTCTAGCTACCAGGGCGTTCAACCCATTGTTCTGTAACTACAACACAAGCCTCCCATAGCAACTATTCAAGACAGTGAGGACAGTTCCTAGAGCTCAAGTCTGGTTCTGCTCTGTTGTCAACTTTTGGAAATTGGGCTATAAGCATTTTTCAACTGATTTGGAAAGGATGACAAAAAATATGAACATTTGAGTATATTAATTAATGTATAATCCCCTCTTCCTCTTTTATAGATAGATAGATAGATAGATAGATAGATAGATAGATAGATAGATAGATAGATAGATAGATAGATAGATAGAAATACAAGAAGTCTGGAGTGCCAATAAGCTATAAAAAGACATTGCATAGTATGGGTGGATGGCTGAATATGTACACTATACATTGGTGGATGTTGGATGGTTAACTATACTATACAGGTCGATGGCAGAGAAATACTTCAGTTGCTAAAAATGCGTATGATATGAGTGAGGGTAATAATAGTTTACTTAATATACAGACTGGTTAAATTAACAGGTAAGTGAATATTTTGCATGGTTAAATGAACTGTTCAGGTAAATATACAGTTAAATTTACAGGTAAGTGAATATTAGCATGGTTACATTAACTGTACAGGTAAATGACAGGAAGAGATACTTAAATAGCTAAATGTGTGTATGATATAATTTGGGGTAATAATAGTAATTCCCTTAGAATACAGTCCTTAGTGCGCAGGGTTTAATTACAGATAACTGCACGTATTGCACATTCGATATACTAAAAGCAATAAAAAAAGATACAACTGACAGAATACTAATATGCATTCCTGAGTGAATTACTACATAAGTTCAGTCCAAGAATTTCTTGCAATATTGCACGTGATATGATATAACAACTGTACATGAGTATGTATATACAGACCTGAATGAATAAATAAGTCCTGAGTGAATGAGTGATTACGGACCAGAGTTACTCACGGATGGATGCATAATTGTTAAACTAGGTCCTAGCACCCCAACAGTTCCAGGTCTGTGTTGCCGACGGCACGGCACCCCGGTGAGGCATTATATAGTCTAATAGCCGCCGGCAGGAAGGACCTCCTGTAGCGCTCTCTGGCACACCGTGGTGGGATCAGTCTGTGACTGAAAGTGCTCCTCTGCATCATAACCATGGCATGCAGAGGGTGGGTGACGTTGTCCATGATGGCCAGCAGTTTGGCCAGGATCCGTCTCTCCGCCACCTCCTCTAGAGTGTCAAGGCTAGGTTAACTTCCGTGTGATCAAAACAATCTTGAAGCATGGATTCCGATTGGTTAGACCAGCCTTGAATAGACCTTAGTACGGGTACTTCCTGTTTGAGTGTTTGCCTATAGGAACGGTGGAGCAAAATGGAGTTGTGATCTGATTTGCCGAAGGGAGGGTGGGGGAGGGCCTTGTAGTATCAGGGGTCTGTTTTCTCAGAACGAGCAGTCAATGTGTTGGTAGAACTTCGGTAGCGTTTCCGCAGATTTGATGTATTCAAGTCCCCTGCTACAATAATGTGGCATCAGGATTCATACTACCAACACTGCTGCTACTCTGTATATTATCTATCCTGATTGACTAGTCACTTTACCCCTACCTACATGTACATATTACCTCAACTACCAACACTGCTGCTACTCTGTATAATATCTATCCTGATTGACTAGTCACTTTACCCCTACCTACATGTACATATTACCTCAACTACCAACACTGCTGCTACTAGGGTTAATTATCTATCCTGATTGACTAGTCACTTTACCCCTACCTACATGTACATATTACCTCAACTACCAACACTGCTGCTACTCTGTATATTATCTATCCTGATTGACTAGTCACTTTACCCCTACCTACATGTACATATTACCTCAACTAACAACACTGCTGCTACTCTGTTTATTATCTATCCTGATTGACTAGTCACTTTACCCCTACCTACATGTACATATTAACTCAACTACCAACACTGCTGCTACTCTGTATATTATCTATCCTGATTGACTAGTCACTTTACCCCTACCTACATGTACATATTACCTCAACTGCCAACACTGCTGCTACTCTGTATATTATCTATCCTGATTGACTAGTCACTTTACCCCTACCTACATGTACACATTACCTCAACTACCAACACTGCTGCTACTCTGTATATTATCTATCCTGATTGACTAGTCACTTTACCCCTACCTACATGTACATATTACCTCAACTACCAACACTGCTGCTACTCTGTATATTATCTATCCTGATTGACTAGTCACTTTACCCCTACCTACATGTACATATTAACTCAACTACCAACACTGCTGCTACTCTGTATATTATCTATCCTGATTGACTAGTCACTTTACCCCTACCTACATGTACATATTACCTCAACTACCAACACTGCTGCTACTCTGTATATTATCTATCCTGATTGACTAGTCACTTTACCCCTACCTACATGTACACATTACCTCAACTACCAACACTGCTGCTACTCTGTATATTATCTATCCTGATTGACTAGTCACTTTACCCCTACCTACATGTACATATTACCTCAACTACCAACACTGCTGCTACTCTGTATATTATCTATCCTGATTGACTAGTCACTTTACCCCTACCTACATGTACATATTACCTCAACTACCAACACTGCTGCTACTCTGTATATTATCTATCCTGATTGACTAGTCACTTTACCCCTACCTACATGTACATATTACCTCAACTACCAACACTGCTGCTACTCTGTATATTATCTATCCTGATTGACTAGTCACTTTACCCCTACCTACATGTACATATTACCTCAACTACCAACACTGCTGCTACTCTGTTTATTATCTATCCTGATTGACTAGTCACTTTACCCCTACCTACATGTACATATTACCTCAACTACCAACACTGCTGCTACTCTGTATAATATCTATCCTGATTGACTAGTCACTTTACCCCTACCTACATGTACATATTACCTCAACTACCAACACTGCTGCTACTCTGTATATTATCTATCCTGATTGACTAGTCACTTTACTCCTACCCAGTCAGTCAATCAGTCAAAATCTCCTCAAACCCAGAGTTACATTCCTCTGAAATGACTAATGCATATTAAACGAAGCCTCTGGATGACGCTATATGTCCCAGATTGGAGATGGGAATAGCAACACAATTAGAACAGTGTTCATTATTGATTGCAGTACGTTGTAGTAAAACCAGCAAGCTCTTAGTTCCTACGTTATCTAGCTTAGCTAGTTTTGTCCTCTGTCATGGACTGCCATGGCAACACAGCATGACATCATACACTACAGAGAGCCCTCTGCCCACCTCAACACAGCATGGCATCATACCACTACAGAGAGCCCTCTGCCCACCTCAACACAGCATGGCATCGTACCACTACAGAGAGCCCTCTGCCCACCTCAACACAGCATGGCATCGTACCACTACAGAGAGCCCTCTGCCCACCTCAACACAGCATGGCTTCGTACCACTACAGAGAGCCCTCTGCCCACCTCAACACAGCATGGCATCGTACCACTACAGAGAGCCCTCTGCCCACCTCAACACAGCATGGCATCGTACCACTACAGAGAGCCCTCTGCCCACCTCAACACAGCATGGCATCGTACCACTACAGAGAGCCCTCTGCCCACCTCAACACAGCATGGCATCGTACCACTACAGAGAGCCCTCTGCCCACCTCAACACAGCATGGCATCGTACCACTACAGAGAGCCCTCTGCCCACCTCAACACAGCATGGCATCGTACCACTACAGAGAGCCCTCTGCCCACCTCAACACAGCATGGCATCGTACCACTACAGAGAGCCCTCTGCCCACCTCAACACTCAACATTACATGGTGCTCTACATCCCACTGAATGACTGTGGAAGCAGCTCCATTTGAGCTGAATATAGGCATTTACAAATTGGATGAGTTAGAGAGAAACAACCAACCAAAACCAGCTAGAGACTGTTTTATTATCCCCATCACTACTTACAGCCCTGGAGGTTTTAATGTCTTGTCTTAATATGCATTTACTCAAACATTTAGTCTGTAAATAAATCTCCCCTGTGAGGCTTAACATAAAAAAGTGTCAGTAGAGTATTAGTAATAAAATGAATATTTTCTTAAAGCTACTACTTTAATTTAAAATGAATAATTCACTGATCCTCACAGCTATGTGCTCTGCTGTCCCCATGTGTGTCTAGAATGAGAATGATCTGCTTTTGATATCACCCCAGAGTTAGTCTGTTTTAGTCGGAGGAGGGGAATTAAAAGTCTTGGTCCTCATTGACACCAGGTTATATTTATTAGTGCACACAGTAGCAAAAGGTGATCAACAGAAAACAAAAATGTACGTCTCTTATTGGATAAGTTCAGGTAGTCCCTACCTGTTTCAGTCTGTTTTCTTTCAGTCACGGTAATTAGACTTCTCCAAGCTCTGATGCTGCTGCTGGTCATTAGTAGTCTACCAAACTTGTTAACTGTCTGGTACTCAGCACTATATTGTCCCTCTAATCACTCTGACATCAATGCAAATGTAATAAAACATCTAATCAAACACCATGAGACCATGAGATCATGTTGCGCTACATTTCAATAGGCTGTGCTATTGCGTGAGAAAACAGAGAGATGGCCTCTAATAAAAAGAGGAGGATCAGCTTTCTATAGGCTAGGACTACTATATTTATTTATCAACTGTACTAATATTAAGCACATTGCTTCTCTTTACAACAGCAGTATAGCCTACCTGACTGGCATGGAAATAAACCACAGGAAAAGCGTCCTCCATTCGCTATTTAAGTGCATAGATGACATGTATTTTTTTCCGCTGCCCCTGTTTCGATACAGCTGCATGATAATGGTTCATTCTAAATCAAAACAAATTCCAAACATTATTTACTATATGTAAAGACAAGATTAAATCAAGAATAGTCTGATGCATGACAATCACTTGTGAAATAATTATTATCTCTTGTGAATGATGCCCAGCGAGCAGGAAACAAATCATAGTCACACACCTCATGTAGCCTAGCCCATAGACGTATATGTTTTAATAAGGTTTGAATCACACACCTCATGTAGCCTAGCCCATAGACCTATATGTTTTAATAAGGTTTGTATCACACACCTCATGTAGCCTAGCCCATAGACCTATATGTTTTAATAAGGTTTGTATCACACCTCATGTAGCCTAGCCCATAGACCTATATGTTTTAATAAGGTTTGTATCACACACCTCATGTAGCCTAGCCCATAGACCTATATGTTTTAATAAGGTTTGAATCACACACCTCATGTAGCCTAGCCCATAGACCTATATGTTTTAATAAGGTTTGTATCACACCTCATGTAGCCTAGCCCATAGACCTATATGTTTTAATAAGGTTTGAATCACACACCTCATGTAGCCTAGCCCATAGACCTATATGTTTAAATAATAATACTCTCCTCCATCTCTACCTATAACAGTAAACTACTATGCTCTACCTATAACAGTAAACTACTATACTCTCCTCCCACTCTACCTATAACAGTAAACTACTATACTCTCCTCCCACTTTACATATAATAGTAAACTACTATACTCTCCTCCCACTTTACATATAATAGTAAACTACTATACTCTACATATAACAGTAAATCTTATATCTCCTACCCACACTGATCTACACAGCAGCAGTTTCAGTGTTCTCCTACCCACACTGATCCACACAGCAGCAGTTTCAGTGTTCTCCTACCCACACTGATCCACACAGCAGCAGTTTCAGTGTTCTCCTACCCACACTGATCCACACAGCAGCAGTTTCAGTGTTCTCCTACCCACACTGAGCCTCACAGCAGCAGTTTCAGTGTGTTTCCCCATCGGTTTCATGTGACCTTTCTAAAGGATACAAAGAGCAGCGTAATGACAAATACACGCTGGCATTTCCACAGAATGCACGTCCCCAGCTCACAGTGTGCTGCTGAACGCTTCAAAGAAACATGAACAGGATAATGTTTTTGCTTGTACCCAGAGGAGAGAGCCACAAGACAGAGAGAATCTTTCAGAATTCTATACGTTTTATAACAAAAATAAAGTATTTGAGAAGTCAACAAAATATGTAGAAAGATAAGAGAATGTGTTGACAGTAGTGAAGCTAAATACACCATGATGTTGACTGACTGACATTTATGGACAATATGCAAATATACCATGTGTGTACTTTAGGGGAGTGATGACAGTTGAAAAGGTCTCCAGGGATATGGACATCCTGCTGATGGGTTCGTTGACTGTGTTGAGGTCTGAGTGATGACAGTTGAAAAGGTCTCCAGGGATATGGACATCCTGCTGATGGGTTCGTTGACTGTGTTGAGGTCTGAGTGATGACAGTTGAAAAGGTCTCCAGGGATATGGACATCCTGCTGATGGGTTCGTTGACTGTGTTGAGGTCTGAGTGATGACAGTTGAAAAGGTCTCCAGGGATCCTGCTGATGGACATATACTGGTCACGTCACCTAGACTTAATAAAGGACTGAGGAAAGGGTTCAGGTTGCATCAGTCTGAGGAAAGGGACCAGGGTTCAGGGTTCATCATGACTGAGGAAAGGGACCAGGGTTCAGGGTTCATCATGTCTGAGGAAAGGGACCAGGGTTCAGGGTTCATCGTGACTGAGGAAAGGGACCAGGGTTCAGGGTGCATCATGTCTGAGGAAAGGGACCAGGGTTCAGGGTTCATCATGACTGAGGAAAGGGACCAGGGTTCAGGGTGCATCAGTCTGAGGAAAGGGACCAGGGTTCAGGGTTCATCATGTCTGAGGAAAGGGACCAGGGTTCAGGGTTCATCATGACTGAGGAAAGGGACCAGGGTTCAGGGTGCATCAGTCTGAGGAAAGGGACCAGCGTTCAGGGTTCATCATGTCTGAGGAAAGGGACCAGGGTTCAGGGTTCATCATGTCTGAGGAAAGGGACCAGGGTTCAGGGTTCATCAGTCTGAAGAAAGGGACCAGCGTTCAGGGTTCATCAGTCTGAAGAAAGGGACCAGCGTTCAGGGTTAATCAGTCTGAGGAAAGGGACCAGCGTTCAGGGTTCATCATGTCTGAAGAAAGGGACCAGCGTTAGATAGATAGATAGATAGATAGATAGATAGATAGGTACTTTATTGATCCCCCGGGGGGGAAATTTCATTGTCAAGCAGCTACAACAAAACACAGGGCAGGTGCAAAATGCCACAACGAAAGTACACAAAAGACAGATACACGGTACATGATACATAGAGCGGCAGTATGAAAAAGTTCAGGGTTCATCATGACTGAGGAAAGGGACCAGCGTTCAGGGTGCATCATGACTGAGGCTCTGTCAAGTGTAAGAATATTGACGAAGAGCTAGTTGGGACGTGGGTGCAGTGTTCCCGCTTTTCCACTTCCAGCTCACATTTGAAACACATGAAAGCTGGTGAGGGCAAAACCGTTTTCTTAAAAAATATAAATTGTTTAAATGGCTAAATAATTGAACATTTTTAGCTCAGCTGGTTAGTTAGTGCTGTGTCATTGACCACCAAACATCGCTAACGTTAGCTAGCTAGCCACTTAACTTGTTTTCTCTAAATGTATGTTAGCTAGCTAAGTTAACCATGCTATTAATACATTTCCCATCTGCTGTCGACACCAGGATACGATTTGAGAGCACTAGTTTGCTCCAAATGTGGTTATAGCTTTGACTGCATGCTGAGAGGGAATTCAGCGGCTAGCTACAATACAAACATAATTTTACCAGGGTCCCGTGAAGTAATTGCATTGACCATACCTGAAAGTTTCCTGATTTACAAGGGGTAGTCTGTGTTTAATTTCATTGTGTATTAAAAACACACTGATATCATTTTGAGGGGATTTCACCAGTGGTTATAAGGGGCAATTGGGCTTCCTGGGAAAATGAGGTTGAAACAGTAATCAAGGCTGGTGGGGCTTGGCGGAGGGTCCGTCGGATGAAGATGTTAAATCAGCAACAATAGATAGTGGAGAGAGAGCCTCATTCTAATAGAATGACACGTTGGTTTCCTTACCCCTGGTGTACACAGCTACGGAGCCTGTGGTAATACATATCGTTGAGCAAAACTGTAAATATGACAGGTTTCATGTAAAAAAAAGTTCTTACTTAAATAGTCCTGATCATATCGGCCTAGGACTAGACGTAATCCAAAACATCTAAAAACACACGGAATTCATTTTCAGTCATTTTAATGGTATAGTCGTTGTCACGTAGCGTAGTTAGGGAACGAGGCGCAGAGCGGGAGGGATAACTAGATATGTTTATTCTAATGAACCAATAAACACAGCTACATAAACTGGTGTGTACCAACACACAAGGATCCACAACGCAGGTGGAATGCATTGAACATAAATAGAATCCCCAATTAGAGACAGCTCAAGGCAGCTGCCTCTAATTGGGGATTAACCAAACTCAGCATAGAGTTCCCTAGAACTCTGTTGTCAGGTACTGACTGTGGCCTTTCGACTCCCATAGAGGAGTCAAAGGTCATCTTTCTACTCAATGCCATAACTCATTTGACCAATCTGGGAGGTAAAGTCGTTCTAGTATTAAATAATTTCTCTGTGTATTTCAGATGGAACCAAGGCATTAGAATGTACCAGAGGCCACCAACTCCCTGGCTGGCTACTGTTTCTGTTTGTCTGGCTACTCCATGAACTTAAGGAAAACACTGCTGGGTGAGTCTGTGTTGATGATGTCACTACGATGTCACTACAATTGGATTTCAATCATAGGCCAGGGTAATAGAAGCAGTGGGTACCCTCTCTTCCTCTCTCCTGCCCCCTATCTCCTCTTCCTCCCCCTCTCCTTCCCCCTATCCCTGTCTCTGCCTCCTCTTGTGTTTCCTTTATTTTTGCAGTTACCTGTATGTTGTGTTTGAATACTTATGTCAGTTACCTGCGCTCTCTCTCTCTCTCTCTCTCTCTCTCTCTCTCCCCCCCCCCCCCCCCCAAAGCTGCAGGATACAGATACACACAGGTTTCTCTTTGGTACTTGAAGACACAGCAGCATCCCAGCACCACCTCCCTACTCAGGCCTTATCTGAAAGACACAGAGAGGAAGAGCAGTAAATAGAAGTGTATCTGGCAGTAAATAAGATAAGAGAGCTGTCTAATGAGTTTGCAGTCTGAGAACAGGGGAGAAATAGTGTTTCAAATAGGGACAGTCAGAAACAATATACCATGACTGTGTTAAAAATCTTTCCACAAACGTTGTCTGGAAATATAGTGACATACCACACAAAAGAAACAGCATTAATTTACTGGCACACCTTGCTTTAATATTGACTGAAATGACATTCTACATTTGGAGTGCTAATATCTAGCAGTCTACAGAGCAGATGACTGGAAGAAGAGTCATGTGTAGCCTGGCTAACAGGAAGAAGGGTCATGTTTAGACTGGCTAACAGGAAGAAGAGTCATGTTTAGCCTGGCTAACAGGAAGAAGAGTCATGTTTAGACTGGCTAACAGAAAGAAGAGTCATGTGTAGCCTGGCTAACAGGAAGAAGAGTAATGTGTAGACTGGCTAACAGGAAGAAGAGTCATGTTTAGACTGGCTAACAGGAAGAAGAGTCATGTTTAGACTGGCTAACAGAAAGAAGGGTCATGTTTAGACTGTCTAACAGGTAGAAGAGTCATGTGTAGCCTGGGTAACAGGAAGAAGAGTCATGTTTAGCCTGGGTAACAGGTAGAAGAGTCATGTGTAGCCTGGGTAACAGGAAGAAGAGTCATGTTTAGCCTGGGTAACAGGTAGAAGAGTCATGTGTAGCCTGGGTAACAGGAAGAAGAGTCATGTTTAGCCTGGGTAACAGGTAGAAGAGTCATGTGTAGCCTGGGTAACAGGAAGAAGAGTCATGTTTAGCCTGGCTAACAGGAAGAAGAGTCATGTTTAGCCTGGGTAACAGGTAGAAGAGTCATGTGTAGCCTGGGTAACAGGAAGAAGAGTCATGTGTAGCCTGGGTAACAGGAAGAAGAGTCATGTTTAGCCTGGGTAACAGGTAGAAGAGTCATGTGTAGCCTGGGTAACAGGAAGAAGAGTCATGTGTAGCCTGGGTAACAGGAAGAAGAGTCATGTGTAGCCTGGGTAACAGGAAGAAGAGTCATGTGTAGCCTGGGTAACAGGAAGAAGAGTCAGTGAACTGCTCTCCCCCTACAGTTATATACAGTTTTATAGGCTTGCTACAGTTTGTTCGAGGTCCACCCACACACCTCTAGTCCGCATGTACACACACACACACACACACACACACACACACAGACATACACACACACACACACACACACACACACACACACACACACACACACACACACACACACACACACACACACACAGACATACACACAAGGCCAGTAGCTTGTTGCCTTCTCTTCTCTCTGCAATCAGACTTTATTATTGTGCTCCGAGACCTTCTGATGCTGCAGGGACTGCTGCTCTGGCTGAGCTGAGAGATGGGAGGGGCTCACATCACAAGAACATGCAGTAAGACCAAGGAGCTGATCGTGGACTACAGGAAACGGAGGGCCGAGCACATCCCCATTCACATCGACAGGACTGTTGTGGAGCGGGTTAAGAGCTTCAAGTTCCTCGGTATCCACATCACTAAGGCTCTATCATGGTCCAAACACACCAACACAGTCATAGAGGGCATAACAACGCCTTTTCCCCCTCAGGAGGCTGAAAAGATTTGGCATGGGGCCTCAGATCCTCAAAAAGTTATACAGCTGCACCACTGAGATCATCTTGACTGGCTGTATCACCACTTTTTACAGAAACAGCAAGACACCCG
Source organism: Thymallus thymallus (assembly GCA_023634145.1). NCBI lineage: Eukaryota > Metazoa > Chordata > Actinopteri > Salmoniformes > Salmonidae > Thymallus > Thymallus thymallus. Next base: position 36,824,081 of record CM042392.1, read on the forward strand.
ACCGCAAGGCGCTACAGAGGGTGGTGAGTACAGTCTAGTATATCCCTGGGGTCGAGCTCCCTGCCATCCAGGACCTCTATACCAGGCAGTGTCAGAGGAAGGCCCAAATAATGGTCTAATACTTCAGCCACCTAAGTCATAGACTGTTATCTCTGCTACCAGCAGAGGACCCTGAACAGCTTCTACCCCCAAGCCATAAGAATGTTAAACAAGACCATTAAATACAGTGAGCTCAAAGTATTGGGACAGTGACATATGTTGGCTCTATACTCCAGCACTTTGGATTTGAAATTATACAATGACTATAAGGTTAAAGTGTAGACTGTCAACTTAAATTTTAGGGTATTTTTATTCATATGGGTGAACCGTTTAGAAATTACAGCACTTTTTGTACAATGGTCCGCCCATTTTAGGGAACGACAACTATTGGGACAAATTCACTTATGTGTATTAAAGTAGTCAAAAGTTTAGTATTTAATCCCATATTCCTAGCACGCAATGATTACATCAAGCTTGTGACTACAAAGTTGTTGGATGCATTTGCTGTTTTATTTGGTTTTGTGAGATAGATCACAGTCATCCAGAACAGCTGGTGCTCTCATGCATGGTTCAGTGTTGCTTGCCTCCAGTGAGCATAGAAGGCATTTACCTCGTCTGGTAGGCTCGCATCGCTGGGCAGCTCGGGGGCACCAGCTTTCCGTGATAGTTTACAAGCCCTGCCACATCCATTGAGCATCAGAGCCAGCGTAGTAGGATTAGATCTTGGTCCTGTATTAATGCTTTGCTATTACTATTCTGTGTCCTTCTCCCTCCCTCCCTCCCTCCCTCCCTCCCTCCCTCCCTCCCTCCCTCCCTCCCTCCCTCCCTCCCCACTGTATAGCTGTATAGCTATTACTATTCCGTGTCTCCCTCCCTCCCTCCCTTCTCCCCAGTGTATAGCTGTATAGCTATTACTATTCCGTGTCTCCCTCCCTCCCTCCCTCCTCCCCAGTGTATAGCTGTATAGCTATTACTATTCCGTGTCTCCCTCCCTCCCTCCCTCCTCCCCAGTGTATAGCTGTATAGCTATTACTATTCCGTGTCTCCCTCCCTCCCTCCCCCCCAGTGTATAGCTGTATAGCTATTACTATTCTGTGTCTGTCTCCCTCCCTCCCTCCCTCCTCCCCAGTGTATAGCTGTATAGCTATTACTATTCTGTGTCCGTCTCCCTCCCTCCCTCCCTCCCTCCCTCCCTCCCTCCCTCCCTCCATGAAGCCTGGCAGCAGCAGGAGTTTAGGAAATGACTGTTCATTCCAAGCGCTGCTGCAGCAGGACTGCATACTTGGCCCAAATGGCCCTCTATTCCCTACATAGTGCACTACTTTTGATTAGAGTCCCATGAGGTCTGGTCAAAGGTAGTGCACTATGTAGGGAATAGAGGGCCATTTGGGACACATTACATTCTATACATTATTCTATATGTTGAACCCTGTAGGGATTACCACTGTAGCTGACAATTACAAATACTAATTATATTATTAAACTCTGTCAATAATGAAATAATTGTCACACTAAATGTCTTCTTTATTCTGTATGGAACAAAATAGATTAAAATAGTTATTGATATTAAAGTAGGCTTGGTTACAGTTATACATAAATTAGTCTAAAATTGTCCATATTGAGTAATTGAAATTGAGCAATTTCAGCAGGTGTTACATTTATTGTACTTCTGGTCAGTGTGTAAGCCGGGCTACTGTAGGTCAATGTGATTTCAGCTGAGCAGTGCATTTTACACCCACAGTCAGTTAAGCTGGAAATTGGAAATTAAATCCACCGGCACAGAGAAAAAGAATATAGGTTTAAAATGCTCAGCATATGTCAGACGAACAGTAGAATGTTGGCAGTGTGGGGAGAAATGACAACCCTCTCTCTACCAGGGTTGGGGCTAGATCTATTCTCTCCTCTCTCTCTACCAGGGTTGGGGCTAGATCTATTCTCTCCTCTCTCTCTACCAGGGTTGGGGCTAGATCTATTCTCTCCTCTCTCTCTACCAGGGTTGGGTCTAGATCTATTCTCTCCTCTCTCTCTACCAGGGTTGGGTCTAGATCTATTCTCTCCTCTCTCTCTACCAGGGTTGGGTCTAGATCTATTCTCCTCTCTCTCTACCAGGGTTGGGGCTAGATCTATTCTCTCCTCTCTCTCTACCACGGTTGGGTCTAGATCTATTCTCTCCTCTCTCTCTACCAGGGTTGGGTCTAGATCTATTCTCTCCTCTCTCTCTACCAGGGTTGGGGCTAGATCTATTCTCTCCTCTCTCTCTACCAGGGTTGGGTCTAGATCTATTCTCTCCTCTCTCTCGACCAGGGTTGGGTCTAGATCTATTCTCCTCTCTCTCTCTACCAGGGTTGGGTCTAGATCTATTCTCCTCTCTCTCTACCAGGGTTGGGTCTAGTTCTATTCTCTCCTCTCTCTCTACCAGGGTTGGGTCTAGATCTATTCTCTCCTCTCTCTCTACCAGGGTTGGGTCTAGATCTATTCTCTCCTCTCTCTCTACCAGGGTTGGGTCTAGATCTATTCTCCTCTCTCTCTACCAGGGTTGGGTCTAGATCTATTCTCTCCTCTCTCTCTACCAGGGTTGGGTCTAGATCTATTCTCTCCTCTCTCTCTACCAGGGTTGGGTCTAGATCTATTCTCCTCTCTCTCTCTACCAGGGTTGGGTCTAGTTCTATTCTCTCCTCTCTCTCTACCAGGGTTGGGTCTAGTTCTATTCTCTCCTCTCTCTCTACCAGGGTTGGGTCTAGTTCTATTCTCTCCTCTCGCTACCAGGGTTGGGTCTAGATCTATTCTCCTCTCTCTCTACCAGGGTTGGGTCTAGATCTATTCTCCTCTCTCTCTCTACCAGGGTTGGGTCTAGATCTATTCTCCTCTCTCTCTACCAGGGTTGGGTCTAGATCTATTCTCTCCTCTCTCTCTACCAGGGTTGGGTCTAGTTCTATTCTCTCCTCTCTCTCTACCAGGGTTGGGTCTAGATCTATTCTCTCCTCTCTCTCTACCAGGGTTGGGTCTAGATCTATTCTCTCCTCTCTCTCTACCAGGGTTGGGTCTAGATCTATTCTCTCCTCTCTCTCTCTCTACCAGGGTTGGGTCTAGTTATATTATCTCCTCTCTCTCTCTCTACCAGGGTTGGGTCTAGTTCTATTCTCTCTCTCTCTCTACCAGGGTTGGGTCTAGTTATATTATCTCCTCTCTCTCTCTCTACCAGGGTTGGGTCTAGATCTATTCTCTCCTCTCTCTCTACCAGGGTTGGGTCTAGATCTATTCTCTCTCTCTCTCTACCAGGGTTGGGTCTAGTTCTATTCTCCTCTCTCTCTACCAGGGTTGGGTCTAGTTCTATTCTCTCTCTCTCTCTACCAGGGTTGGGTCTAGTTATATTATCTCCTCTCTCTCTCTCTACCAGGGTTGGGTCTAGTTCTATTCTCCTCTCTCTCTACCAGGTTTGGGTCTAGATCTATTCTCTCTCTCTCTCTACCAGGGTTGGGTCTAGTTATATTATCTCCTCTCTCTCTCTCTACCAGGGTTGGGTCTAGTTCTATTCTCTCCTCTCTCTCTCTCTACCAGGGTTGGGTCTAGTTATATTATCTCCTCTCTCTCTCTCTACCAGGGTTGGGTCTAGATCTATTCTCTCCTCTCTCTCTACCAGGGTTGGGTCTAGTTCTATTCTCTCCTCTCTCTCTACCAGGGTTGGGTCTAGTTCTATTCTCTCCTCTCTCTCTACCAGGGTTGGGTCTAGTTCTATTCTCTCCTCTCTCTCTACCAGGGTTGGGTCTAGTTATATTATCTCCTCTCTCTCTCTCTACCAGGGTTGGGTCTAGATCTATTCTCTCCTCTCTCTCTACCAGGGTTGGGTCTAGTTCTATTCTCCTCTCTCTCTCTCTACCAGGGTTGGGTCTAGATCTATTCTCTCCTCTCTCTACCAGGGTTGGGTCTAGTTCTATTCTCTCCTCTCTCTCTACCAGGGTTGGGTCTAGATCTATTCTCTCCTCTCTCTCTACCAGGGTTGGGTCTAGATCTATTCTCTCCTCTCTCTCTACCAGGGTTGGGTCTAGATCTATTATCTCCTCTCTCTCTCTACCAGGGTTGGGTCTAGTTCTATTCTCCTCTCTCTCTCTACCAGGGTTGGGTCTAGTTCTATTCTCCTCTCTCTCTCTACCAGGGTTGGGTCTAGTTCTATTCTCTCCTCTCTCTCTACCAGGGTTGGGTCTAGTTCTATTCTCTCCTCTCTCTCTACCAGGGTTGGGTCTAGTTCTATTCTCTCCTCTCTCTCTATCAGGGTTGGGTCTAGTTCTATTCTCTCCTCTCTCTCTACCAGGGTTGAGTCTAGATCTATTCTCTCTCTCTCTCTACCAGGGTTGGGTCTAGTTATATTATCTCCTCTCTCTCTCTCTACCAGGGTTGGGTATAGATCTATTCTCTCCTCTCTCTCTACCAGGGTTGGGTCTAGTTCTATTCTATCTCTCTCTCTACCAGGGTTGGGTCTAGTTATATTATCTCCTCTCTCTCTCTCTACCAGGGTTGGGTCTAGATCTATTCTCTCCTCTCTCTCTACCAGGGTTGGGTCTAGTTCTATTCTCTCCTCTCTCTCTACCAGGGTTGGGTCTAGTTCTATTCTCTCCTCTCTCTCTACCAGGGTTGGGTCTAGTTATATTATCTCCTCTCTCTCTCTCTACCAGGGTTGGGTCTAGATCTATTCTCTCCTCTCTCTCTACCAGGGTTGGGTCTAGTTCTATTCTCCTCTCTCTCTCTCTACCAGGGTTGGGTCTAGATCTATTCTCTCCTCTCTCTACCAGGGTTGGGTCTAGTTCTATTCTCTCCTCTCTCTCTACCAGGGTTGGGTCTAGATCTATTCTCTCCTCTCTCTCTACCAGGGTTGGGTCTAGATCTATTCTCTCCTCTCTCTCTACCAGGGTTGGGTCTAGATCTATTATCTCCTCTCTCTCTCTACCAGGGTTGGGTCTAGTTCTATTCTCCTCTCTCTCTCTACCAGGGTTGGGTCTAGTTCTATTCTCCTCTCTCTCTCTACCAGGGTTGGGTCTAGTTCTATTCTCCTCTCTCTCTCTACCAGGGTTGGGTCTAGTTCTATTCTCTCCTCTCTCTCTACCAGGGTTGGGTCTAGTTCTATTCTCTCCTCTCTCTCTACCAGGGTTGGGTCTAGATCTATTCTCCTCTCTCTCTCTACCAGGGTTGAGTCTAGATCTATTCTCTCCTCTCTCTCTACCAGGGTTGGGTCTAGATCTATTCTCTCCTCTCTCTCTACCAGGGTTGGGTTTAGATCTATTATCTCCTCTCTCTCTACCAGGGTTGGGTCTAGATCTATTCTCTCCTCTCTCTCTCTAACAGGGTTGGGTCTAGATCTATTCTCTCCTCTCTCTCTACCAGGGTTGGGTCTAGATCTATTCTCTCCTCTCTCTCTACCAGGGTTGAGTCTAGATCTATTCTCTCCTCTTTCTCTACCAGGGTTGGGGCTAGATCTATTCTCTCCTCTCTCTCTACCAGGGTTGGGTCTAGATCTATTCTCTCCTCTCTCTCTACCAGGGTTGGGTCTAGTTCTATTCTCTCCTCTCTCTCTACCAGGGTTGGGTCTAGATATATTCTTTCTCTCTACCAGGGTTGGGTCTAGTTCTATTCTCTCCTCTCTCTCTACCAGGGTTGGGTCTAGATCTATTCTCCTCTCTCTCTCTACCAGGGTTGGGTCTAGATCTATTCTCCTCTCTCTCTACCAGGGTTGGGTCTAGATCTATTCTCTCCTCTCTCTCTACCAGGGTTGGGTCTAGTTCTATTCTCTCCTCTCTCTCTACCAGGGTTTGGTCTAGATCTATTCTCTCCTCTCTCTCTATCAGGGTTGGGTCTAGTTCTATTCTCTCCTCTCTCTCTACCAGGGTTGGGTCTAGATCTATTCTCTCCTCTCTCTCTACCAGGGTTGGGTCTAGTTCTATTCTCTCCTCTCTCTCTACCAGGGTTGGGTCTAGATATATTCTCCTCTCTCTCTCTACCAGGGTTGGGTCTAGATCTATTCTCCTCTCTCTCTACCAGGGTTGGGTCTAGATCTATTCTCCTCTCTCTCTCTACCAGGGTTGGGTCTAGTTCTATTCTCTCCTCTCTCTCTACCAGGGTTGGGTCTAGTTCTATTCTCTCCTCTCTCTCTACCAGGGTTTGGTCTAGATCTATTCTCTCCTCTCTCTCTATCAGGGTTGGGTCTAGTTCTATTCTCTCCTCTCTCTCTACCAGGGTTGGGTCTAGATCTATTCTCTCCTCTCTCTCTACCAGGGTTGGGTCTAGTTCTATTCTCTCCTCTCTCTCTACCAGGGTTGGGTCTAGATCTATTCTCTCCTCTCTCTCTACCAGGGTTGGGTCTAGATCTATTCTCTCCTCTCTCTCTACCAGGGTTGGGTCTAGTTCTATTATCTGGGTGTAGTTACAACAATGGGTACATGTGGTGTACAGATTAGGTTAGGGTTAGTGGTGTGAAGGTCTCTGGGTGTAGTTACAACACTGGGTACATGTGGTGTATAGAGGTACTGTATCTATTACATCACTGTACTTTGTAGTGCTGAGGGGAGAAAGAGGCGAGCCCAGGGATATAGTTTCCCAGCCTAGTAGATGTTTTTAGTCCAAGGCCCCATAGTGTCTGGAGGAGTGAATGACTCATAGAGAATTTGACCTGTGTCTGGTTGGGGTGCTGGAGTTGGGTGGTATCCTGAGGCCAGGGTTGATTGTGGTAGTCTGTTTCGGTCCTTCAGAGGGGGTAGAGGAGGCTGGGTGATGGGGTCCCAGTGAAGAGTGGGCTTAGGGTTGGTCACCCCCAAAGCCAACACCTCCTTTGGCCGCCATTCCTTCCAGTTCTCTGCTGCCAATGACTGGAACGAATTGCAAAAATCCTTGAAGCTGGAGGTTCCTATCTCCCTCACTAACTTTAAGCATCAGCTGTCAAAGCTGCTTATCGATCAGTGCACCTGTATACAGCCCTTCTGTAAATAGCCCACCCTACTACCTCATCCCCATATTATTATTTTTGCTCATTTTCACTCCAGTATCTCTATTTTCACATCATCATCTACACATCTATCATTCCAGTGTTAATGCTAAATTGTAATTATTTCACCACTATGGCCTATTTATTGTCCTACCTTCCTAATCTTACTACATTTGCACTCTGTATATAGATGTTCTATTGTGTTATTGACTGTACGTTTGTTTACTGTGTAACTCTGTGTTGTTGTTTTTGTCGCATGCATACGACTCCACTGCACTCCCTCCCCTCGGTAGATCGGATCACAACCTTGTCCACCTCACTCCACTCTACAGGCCTTTGGTCCAACAGCAGCCAGTTGGACCACCAGGACCATTAGGAGATGGTCCCCGGAGGCGAATGAGGCCCTACAGGACTGCTTTGAAACAACAGACTGGGACAAGCTGAGGCAGAGCCAAGTGAGAGAGGGTATGAGAAATATCACTGGCTTCAGACAGAGGGGACCCAGGACAGAGCCAATGAGCTGAACCAATTTTTTAACAGGTTCGATACTGGCCCTGTCCACACACCCTCCAGCTCCCCAGGCCACACACCCTCACGGCTGTCCCACCTCCACTTTGCTCACAACATCTCTGTTGAGACAACCATCGACCCCCTCCCCACCTCCGCCCCTGCTCCCTCTGGAGTGATCCTCAACACCCTTCCCCCCACCTCCCCACATGGGCTGGCTTTCACCACCAACCAAGTGAAGAGAGAGCTGGAGAGACTACATCAGTGGAAAGCGACGGGTGCATCAGGGGTGGGCAGGAGGAGGAGTACAGGAGCACAATCAGTGACTTTGTGGTGTGGTGTGAGCAGAACCACCTTCAGCTCAACATCAGCAAAACAAAGGAGATGGTGGTGGACTTCAGGAGAACCAAGGCCCAACTGACTGCAGTCCCTATACAGGGGATGGATGTGGAAATGGTTGGGTCATACAAGTTCCTGGGAGTCCATATGGACAACAGGCTGGAATGGGCTGGTAACACCGGGGCCCTGTACAAAAAGGGCCAGAGCCGACTCTACTTTCTGAGGAGGCTCAGGTCCTTCAACGTGTGCAGTAAACTACTGCATACTTTCTACCAGTCTGTGGTAGTGCCATCTTTTTTGCAGTGGTGTGCTGGGGCACCAACATAAAGACCGGTGATGCTTCTCGGGTAAATAAGCTGATCAGGAAGGCTAGCTCTGTTCTGGGGATGAGCCTTGACACTCTAGAGGAGGTGGCGGAGAGACGGATCCTGCATGCCATGGTTATGACCCTGAGGAGCACCTTCAGTCATAGACTGATCCCACCACGGTGTGCCAGAGAGCGCTACAGGAGGTCCTTCCTGCCGGCGGCTATTAGACTATATAATGCCTCACCAGGGTGTCGTGCCGTCGTTAACATATTCATGTACAGTTGTTATATCATATCACATGCAATATTGCAAGTAGTTCTTGGACTTAACTTACTTAGTCATTCACTCAGGAATGCATATTAGTATCCTGTCAGTTGTATCTTTTTTCATTGCTTTTAGTATATCGAATGTGCAATACGTGCATTTATCTGTAATTAAACCCTGCGCACTAAGGACTGTATTCTAAGGGAATGACTATTATTACCCCAAATGATATCATACACACATTTAGCTATTTAAGTATCTCTTCCTGTCATTTACCTGTACAGTTAATGTAACCATGCTAATATTCACTTACCAGTAAATTTAACTGTATATTTACCTGAACAGTTAATTTAACCATGCAAAATATTCACTTACCTGTTCATTTAACCAGTATGTCTATTAAGTAAACTGTTATTACCTTCAGTCATATCATACGCACTTTTAGCTATTTAAGTATTTCTCTGCCATCGACCTGTATAGTATAGTTAACCATCCAACATCCACCAATGTATAGTGTACATATTCAGCCATCCACCCATACTATGCAGCTTTTTTTCACTCCAGACTTTTTGTATTTTTATACTTTTTCATACTGCCGCTCTATGTATCATGTATCTGTCTTTTGTGTATTATATCCATCCATCCATCCATCCATCCATCCATCCATCCATCCATCCATCCATCCATCCATCCATCCATCCATCCATCCATCCATCCATCCATCCATCCATCCATCCATCCATCCACCCACCCACCCAACCACTCATCCATCCATCCATCCATCCATCCATCCATCCATCCATCCATCCAACCATCCATCCAACCATCCATCCATCCATCCATCCATCCATCCATCCATCCATCCATCCATCCATCCATCCATCCATCCATCCATCCATCCATCCATCCATCCATCCATCCATCCATCCAACCAACCAACCAACCAACCAACCAACCAACCAACCATACGGATGAGACCTGATGCAGCTCTTTCTTATGCAACCATATGGATGTTTACTCGCTGAACGCTCATTGTTTCATTTATTGACCTGGCATCTGGAGCCTATCTACTGTAATAAGATGTCTTCTGCATGGAGCATCAACTCTGTCTATCTCTGTGAATTAGGACCATGCAGACTTGGGCACAGGGGTTGGGGAGAGGCAGACGAGCGCTGGGGCAAGTTCTCCAAGTCTGTGAATTAGAGCCGTGCAGACGGTCACCAGGGTAATAGCACAGGCAGAGCAAAGCTATGCAGTAAGGTATGCACAGTTAACCCAGCCCTCAGTCTGCTTAGCATCGGTTTGCTCTGCAGCTCTGATCCACTGATACAAGACCAACACAGTGTGGGCGTTAGCCTCCAAATATAGTAGAAAGGTTTACATGGATTTCTTTCCTCTCAACAAAGACTGGTAGTGACCTGCTCACATTAACCAAGTAACAAGAAATCAGTCTAACTGTGTCCCTGTCCTTGGTGCTGAAGGGAACAAAAGAATCAACGTTTAAGCCTTCTAAGCCTCCCTCCCTTTCCCTCTCCACACACACACACACACACACACACACACACACACACACACACACACACACACACACACACACACACACACACACACACACACACACACACACACACACACACACACACAGGGAGCGGCTAGTCTAAACGGGGAGGCTCCATGAGTACTTGAATTCAATTAGCAAGTCTCTGAGGGAGGGAGGGAACAGAATGCTGCAGCTCCCATCTCACAAAGACATTCAGCCCCACTGGTCCTGTGGTCTTACCCCCCTCCCATCCCCACCCCTGGTCCTGTGGTCTTACCCCCCCTCCCATCCCCACCCCTGGTCCTGTGGTCTTACCCCCCTCCCATGGTCCTGTGGTCTTACCCCCCTCCCATGGTCCTGTGGTCTTACCCCCCCACCCCTGGTCCTGTGGTCTTACCCCCCTCCCATACCCACCCCTGGTCCTGTGGTCTTACCCCCCCTCCCATCCCCACCCCTGGTCCTGTGGTCTTACCCCCCCTCCCATCCCCACCCCTGGTCCTGTGGTCTTACCCCCCTCCCATCCCCACCCCTGGTCCTGTGGTCTTACCCCCCTCCCATCCCCACCCCTGGTCCTGTGGTCTTACCCCCCTCCCATCCCCACCCCTGGTCCTGTGGTCTTACCCCCCCTCCCATCCCCACCCCTGGTCCTGTGGTCTTACCCCCCTCCCATGGTCCTGTGGTCTTACCCCCCCACCCCTGGTCCTGTGGTCTTACCCCCCTCCCATCCCCACCCCTGGTCCTGTGGTCTTACCCCCCCTCCCATCCCCACCCCTGGTCCTGTGGTCTTACCCCCCTCCCATGGTCCTGTGGTCTTACCCCCCCACCCCTGGTCCTGTGGTCTTACCCCCCTCCCATCCCCACCCCTGGTCCTGTGGTCTTACCCCCCTCCCATCCCCACCCCTGGTCCTGTGGTCTTACCCCCCCTCCCATCCCCACCCCTGGTCCTGTGGTCTTACCCCCCTCCCATCCCCACCCCTGGTCCTGTGGTCTTACCCCCCCTCCCATCCCCACCCCTGGTCCTGTGGTCTTACCCCCCTCCCATCCCCACCCCTGGTCCTGTGGTCTTACCCCCCTCCCATGGTCCTGTGGTCTTACCCCCCTCCCATCCCCACTCCTGGTCCTGTGGTCTTACCCCCCTCCCATCCCCACCCATGGTCCTGTGGTCTTACCCCCCTCCCATGGTCCTGTGGTCTTACCCCCCTCCCATCCCCACCCATGGTCCTGTGGTCTTACCCCCCTCCCATTTGGCACGTAGACAGAGACTTGGTGCCAACATCAAACACCCTGCTGTCTTTGTTGAGTTCTTCACTGTATTGTTGAGCATCAAACTGTTTAACATCCATCTATCAGTCTGTCCGGTTAACATCCATATCAGTCTGTCGGTTTAACATCCATCTATCGGTCTGTCCGTTTAACATCTTTCTATCAATCTGTCTGGTTAACATCTATCTATCTGTCTGTCTGGTTAACATCTATCTATCAGTCTGTCTGGTTAACATCTATCTATCAGTCTGTCTGGTTAACATCTATCTATCAGTCTGTCTGGTTAACATCTATCTATCAGTCTGTCTGGTTAACATCCATATCAGTCTGTCGGTTTAACATCCATCTATCAGTCTGTCTGTTTAACATCCATCTATCAGTCTGTCGGTTTAACATCCATCTATCAGTCTGTCTGTTTAACATCCATCTATCAGTCTGTCTGGTTAACATCCATCTATCAGTCTGTCTGGTTAACATCCATCTATCAGTCTGTCTGTTTAACATCCATCTATCAGTCTGTCTGTTTAACATCTTTCTATCAGTCTGTCTGTTTAACATCCATATCAGTCTGTCGGTTTAACATCAATAACTTACAGTTGTACAGGACGGACCAGAGCAGCCCAGGTTTGTTGTCATCTGGGATAATGTTAGTTTCCACCGGGCTGCTCTGGTCAGGGACTGGTTCACCAACCACAATAACTTACAGTTGTATACTTGGCCCCTTACTCCCCATTTATCAATCCGATTGAGGAATTATTTCCGTCTTGGCGTTGGAAAGTGTATGACCGCCAGCCACATGACCGCCTGCCTCTTCTGCAAGCAATGGAAGAGGCATGCAGAGACATTGAGGTGGGGTAAGTCCAGGGTTGGATACGGAACGCAAGGCCATATTTCCCTGTTGCCTAGCCAGGGATGACTGCTTGTGATGTGGAGGAGGTGATGTGGCCAGACCCTAACAGAAGGCGGGATCCATAAACCATCTACCCCATCCCTTACAATCCCTTACAATACTATTTTTAGTTTACCATTGCACTGTAATTTTACTGTAATTATTTTTGTTTCCGTGAGTTTACAGTAACATATTGTATTGATTACTGTACTGTAATTCTAATTGTCTTTGTATTTTTTTGTTGTTGTAAAAACCTGCAATGGCAAAACAATAAGCTGTGTATATATTTTCTGAAGCCTTTCTATTTTTGTGTTCATTGAAGTGTGAGTAGATGTTCTGTACTGGAACAATCTTTCACAGAAGCCTGTATGAGAAAATGTAAAAGGCTGCTGCTTTGAAAGAGTCATTCAAAAGGTGCATGTGGGGCGGCAGGTAGCCTGGTGGTTAGGGTGTTGGGCCAGTAACCCAAATGTTGCTGGATCGAATCCTCGAGCTGACAAGGTAAAAAATCTGCTGTTCTGCCCCTGAACAAGGCAGTTAACCCACTGTTCCCAGGTAGGCCCTCATTGTAAATAAGAATATGTTCTTAACTGTCATTTTGGATTGTTAGGTTTTGATTGTAGAGTTTCATTTTGACATAAAAGTTGGATGTTTATCTCCAAGTGTGTCTTATTTGGTTTTCACACAATGAGACAAATTCAGCAACAAGTGTGTAAGCAATCGCAAAAAACTGTAAATGCCTGGAATTGTCATCAGACCCTGCAACAGTCTGGTTTTTACAAGTAAGCTAGCTAGCTAGCCTAACGTTAAATATGAAGTTGTCACGGAACAGCAAGTAACCCTGTATCTAACACTGCTCTTACAACAGCTGTCCTTTCTACTAAAGGGAGAAGCTACCTAATGTACGGCAGGCTGCACATCTGTTATCAAAGATGTACGATGAAATAGTTTATCACTTTCATGAGAACAAAAAACACTTACATTTGAACACCACTGCAGAAGCTTTGCTATTCGCCATCTTCCAAGTTGTTTTGTTGTTTACTTGAAGAGATCTATCAAAACTCACAGTCCCTCTCTTCCAAAGCTGTTTTTGTCAATCATAGGAAATGATAGCGTATACATTTAGTAAAAATAAAATGCAAAATATTTACAAAATAGCAAAGTTGGGTTGGAGTGCTCAAGATGTCAGCTATACAGTACGGCATTATCTTGATATATCATCATACACTGGTCCTGATGGATCTATTCTGTCTGTGTCTGTGTGAATGTGTCTGTCTGTGTGTGTTTGTGCCAGCAGTTCGTGTGTGTGGTACGTGTGTGTGTGTGAGAACCATCACGCGCGCGCACACGCACACACACAGACAGACAGACAGACAGACAGACAGACAGACAGACAGACAGACAGACAGACAGACAGACACACACACACACACACACACACACACACACGGCGTGCTGTCTCTCCCTGGTCTCCAGTAACAATCATCAAAGCCATCACAGGAGCCAGATAGATAATTACACTGTTCACCCTGGCCTAGAGCCTCCTGGGTTCAAATAGTATTCAAACCCTTCTGCTCTAGCCTGCTTGAAATGCCAGATGGGCAGGGTTTGCCATTTTAAGACTATCCTATTGGTCTGTTATGCAAGGCAGGCTCAATCAATCACAGATTAAGAATCTGAAATGATTTTGAATAGGGTTTGAACCCTTTAGTCCTTGACTGCTGTAATAACACTCTGTCTGCAGTCTGAATGAATCACCAACACTTTACACACATTTATTCTGCTATTCAACTGGAAAGAAAAAAACAAATTAATTTGGCACTTAAAGCCCCCCTCCCACATGGGATAATGTATCACCCTGCCTCTCCCATCTCACTCTCTTCTCTCGCCCTTTCTCCCCCTCCTCTCTCTCTCTCTCTCTCTCTCTCTCTCTCTCTCTCTCTCTCTCTCTCTCTCTCTCTCTTCAGCCTGGTCCCCCTCTCTCCCATCTTTCTCCCTCCATTTGCATGTGGTAGAGAGAATCCCCTGGTCACCTAAAGAGACCTGCCAAGCGGAAGCATGTTAAGTGCCACATGCCTTTCAACGCAGGACTTTGAACACCTTGAAATGCATTTGTTGTAAGAAATGTGCTATATAAATAAAGTTTGATTTGATTGATGACATTACACCCGTAGAATATTTAATAAACAGTCATTTTCACCATAAACTTTTATTTGATAACTTACATTTATGACTTGATATATCAATGATATAGTGGGTGGGAAGGATCGTGTAAATGAAGACTGTGTGAATGCATGAACCACTCCCTGTTTACTCACACATCTGTTCATCAGAACCTTCTAAACCCTTTACATAAATATTCAGATAATTCACTGTTTTACCAAGAATGACATTCTGCAGAATAATTAGTATGCATTTATCTAATGTACCCATGTTATTCACAGGTTATCACCATGGAATCCATACAAAGAATACAGAATAAACACGAGACCCAACCACCAATATCTAAATAAACACATGAGACCCAACCTCCAATATCTAAATAAACACATGAGACCCAACCACCAATATCTAAATAAACACACGAGACCCAACCACCAATATCTAAATAAACACATGAGACCCAACCACCAATATCTAAATAAACACATGAGACCCAACCTCCAATATCTAAATAAACACATGAGACCCAACCACCAATATCTAAATAAACACACGAGACCCAACCACCAATATCTAAATAAACACATGAGACCCAACCACCAATATCTAAATAAACACATGAGACCCAACCACCAATATCTAAATAAACACATGAGACCCAACCACCAATATCTGAAAAAACACGAGACCCAACCACCAATATCTGAAAAAACACGAGACCCAACCACCAATATCTAAATAAACACATGAGACCCAACCACCAATATCTAAATAAACACATGAGACCCAACCACCAATATCTAAATAAACACATGAGACCCAACCACCAATATCTAAATAAACACATGAGACCCAACCACCAATATCTAAATAAACACATGAGACCCAACCACCAATATCTAAATAAACACACGAGACCCAACCACCAATATCTAAATAAACACATGAGACCCAACCACCAATATCTAAATAAACACATGAGACCCAACCACCAATATCTAAATAAACACATGAGACCCAACCACCAATATCTAAATAAACACATGAGACCCAACCACCAATATCTAAATAAACACACGAGACCCAACCACCAATATCTAAATAAACACATCTTTAGAGTTAAAACCAAAGCCACTTAACTCAATACCAACTCTTCTGAAATTTCCCCCCCGGGGGATCAATAAAGTACCTATCTATCTATCTATCTATCTATCTATCTATCTATCTATCTATCTATCTATCTATCTATCTATCTATCTATCTATCTATCTATCTATCTATCTATCTATCTATCTATCTATCTATCTATCTATCTATCTATCTATCTATCTATCTATCTATTCTGAAAGACAAATCTGATTTTGTGATCTCTTTGTTCATACCCTACATCCACAGTGTCAGTCTGGATCTCTGCCTCACAACCAAACCACAGCTCTCTGACAATTAACACCCATAGGAGCATCCAGACTGCAGCCCCCCCACCCCTAGAGGCAGCCCCCATAACCCTAACCCAGCCCCAAGGGATGTATCCTCATTATCTCCATGCTAATGAGATTAAATCAGGGGGCATCCTTTCATGTTAAGGTTAATTAGACTAGAATACCATATATACATGTATACAGGTCATATACACATCACAGTGTTGAGTAGCATACAGCACTAGGTCTGTCTGGACTCGGTTTGGTCTCTCGTCGGGTCTCTCTGTCGGGTCTCTCTGTCGGGTCTCTGTTTGGTCTCTGTCTGGTCTCTGTCTGGTCTCTTTGTTTGGTCTCTGTCTGTTCTCTTTGTTTGGTCTCTGTCTGTTCTCTCTGTCTGGTCTCTGTCTGGTCTCTGTCTGGTCTCTGTCTGGTCTCTTTGTTTGGTCTCTGTCTGTTCTCTTTGTTTGGTCTCTGTCGGGTCTCTGTCGGGTCTCTGTCTGTTCTCTTTGTTTGGTCTCTGTCTGTTCTCTTTGTTTGGTCTCTGTCTGTTCTCTTTGTTTGGTCTCTGTCGGGTCTCTGTCTGTTCTCTTTGTTTGGTCTCTGTCGGGTCTCTGTCTGTTCTATCTGTCTGGTCTCTGCCTGGTCTCTGTCTGGTCTCTTTGTTTGGTCTCTGTCGGGTCTCTGTCTGTTCTATCTGTCTGGTCTCTGTCTGGTCTCTGTCTGGTCTCTGTCTGGTCTCTTTGTTTGGTCTTTGTTTGGTCTTTGTTTGGTCTCTGTCTGTTCTCTTTGTTTGGTCTCTGTCTGTTCTCTTTGTTTGGTCTTTGTTTGGTCTCTGTCTGGTCTCTGTCTGTTCTCTTTGTTTAGTCTTTGTTTGGTCTCTGTCTGGTCTCTGTCTGGTCTCTCTGTCTGTTCTCTTTTTTTGGCCTCTGTCTGTTCTCTTTGTCTGGTCTCTGTCTGGTCTCTGTCTGGTCTCTGTCTGGTCTCTCTGTCTGGTCTCTCTGTCTGGTCTCTCTGTCTGGTCTCTCTGTCTGTTCTCTTTGTTTGGTCTCTGTCTGGTCTCTTTGTCTGGTCTCTGTCTGGTCTCTGTCTGGTCTCTGTCGGGTCTCTGTTGGGTCTCTGTCGGGTCTCTGTCGGGTCTCTGTCGGGTCTCTGTCTGTTCTCTTTGTCGGGCCTCTGTCAGGCATCTGTCGGGCCTCTGTCGGGCCTCTGTCGGGCCTCTTATATTGGTATAGTATATTATCAGTAGTGTAAAGTAACTAAGTAAAAATATTTAGAAGCTCTACTTCAGTAGTTTTTTGGGGGAATCTGTACTTTACTTTTTATATTTACATTTCTGACAACTTTTACTTTTACTTCACTACATTCCTGAATAAAATAATGTACTTTTTACTCCATACATTTTCCCTGACACCCTAAAGTACTTGTTACATTTTGAATGCTTAGCAGGACAGGAAAATTAACGTTGGTTGAGATACAGAAAAAGAAAAATATGAAGAACATACAGCTCTTTTCACGGTTGGCGAAAGCATCATATTTGAAGTAAGTTTTAAGGTTTAGCATCGGGTTCAGGTTTCCTGAACAACTTTTATGAAAGTTGAGTCACTGTGTAAGTTAACGTCAGACCTTTGTCTCCATTAACAGACAGTTAATCAGACAAGAGACATAGGTTCCCAATTTATCCTAACATGATGTTTCCATCTGTGCTAGTAATACACGCATATACAGTGCAGTGTCGTAAGTTACAGTATACTAATGTTTAACTAATGTGTGGTAACTAGTAGGCTACAGCTAACTAATGTGGGGTAACTAGTAGGCTACAGCTAACTAATGTGGGGTAACTAGTAGGCTACAGCTAACTAATGTGGGGTAACTAGTAGGCTACAGCTAACTAATGTGGGGTAACTAGTAGGCTACAGCTAACTAATGTGGGGTAACTAGTAGGCTACAGCTAACTAATGTGGGCTAACTAGTAGGCTACAGCTAGCTAATGTGGGGTAACTAGTAGGCTACAGCTAACTAATGTGGGGTAACTAGTAGGCTACAGCTAACTAATGTGGGGTAACTAGTAGGCTACAGCTAACTAATGTGGGGTAACTAGTAGGCTACAGCTAACTAATGTGGGGTAACTAGTAGGCTACAGCTAACTAATGTGTGGTAACTAGTAGGCTACAGCTAACTAATGTGGGGTAACTAGTAGGCTACAGCTAACTAATGTGGGGTAACTAGTAGGCTACAGCTAACTAATGTGTGGTAACTAGTAGGCTACAGCTAACTAATGTGGGGTAACTAGTAGCCTACAGCTAACTAATGTGGGGTAACTAGTAGGCTACAGCTAACTAATGTGGGCTAACTAGTAGGCTACAGCTAACTAATGTGGGGTAACTAGTAGGCTACAGCTAACTAATGTGGGGTAACTAGTAGGCTACAGCTAACTAATGTGGGGTAACTAGTAGGCTACAGCTAACTAATGTGGGGTAACTAGTAGGCTACAGCTAACTAATGTGGGGTAACTAGTAGGCTACAGCTAACTAATGTGGGGTAACTAGTAGGCTACAGCTGTCAGTGTTCAGCAAGTTAACATTCAGATATTTGAAATCATTAACTCAGTTAGATTTTCATACTTTAACTCAAAACGAACAATTGTTATTATCAATCTGTTAATGTTACTCAAAAGATTACCACAATTTGTAATAAATTATAGCTAGCTAAGTTACTTACTGCAGAGTAGGGCTAGCCATGATCTAACTAATAACTTAGGCTGGTAGTTGATTTTAAGGTACAGTTATGATAATGGGGATTTGTAATTCAGATTGAGATTGGACTAAAATGTGGGTAATTGGATGATTAGATGTGACCATAGACTGTCTTATTTCTGCATAGGGTCAATTAAACATGAAAAGAAAAGGAGAGGTATCAGACTTCTTTTTAAAGAAGCACAAACAGGCAGATCAGGTGCAAACAGACCCCAGCCCTTGCATCACCACCGGACCCCGGAGCAGCTCCCTACCTGAGGCTGGTCAGAGTCAGTGTGGTCAGACTTCACAAGGACCCAGTCTATCACCACCAGGTCAGAGCATCTACCAGGCAGTCAGTCACAAGGACCCAGTCTACCACCACCAGGTCAGAGCATCTACCAGGCAGTCAGTCTCAAGGACCCAGTCTACCACCACCAGGTCAGTCTCAAGGACCCAGTCTACCACCACCAGGTCAGAGCATCTACCAGGCAGTCAGTCACAAGGACCCAGTCTACCACCACCAGGTCAGTCACAAGGACCCAGTCTACCACCACCAGGTCAGTCACAAGGACCCAGTCTACCACCACCAGGTCAGTCACAAGGACCCAGTCTACCACCACCAGGTCAGTCACAAGGATCCAGTCTACCACCACCAGGTCAGTCACAAGGACCCAGTCTACCACCACCAGGTCAGTCACAAGGACCCAGTCTACCACCACCAGGTCAGTCACAAGGACCCAGTCTACCACCACCAGGTCAGAGCATCTACCAGGCAGTCAGTCACAAGGACCCAGTCTACCACCACCAGGTCAGTCACAAGGACCCAGTCTACCACCACCAGGT